>CANUEX010181100.1:0-68555 GCA_948099535.1 Jatropha multifida | reverse complement strand
TTTATTAATTTTAGTTGGAATTATGTTAATTAAGGAGGTCAAATTGATTTTAGGATATTAATTATTAATTTTGGTATTTTGATTGATTAGTTTTATTAATTAGGTGGTTGATGGATTATTTGTTGATTTTATATTATTGGTAGATTTAATTATATTTAGGAATGATATTGGTCGTTAATTAGTTAAATTGAGTAGTTATAGTGGTTAATTATTTATAGGAGGTTGATTTATTATTTTGGTTGATTTTATTATATTTAGAAGGTATATTATTAGAATTTTGGTGAATTATTGATTATTGGGTTATCAGTTAATTTCAGTATTTTTGATTAATTAATTAATTAATTATGTAATTGAGGATTTGGTAAATAAATTCACTAAAGAATTTTAATTAATTTTGAGAGTTAGTAAATTAAATTAGTTAGTGTTAAGCTTTCAAAATTTTGAAAATTACTTTATTAAGGTTCAATGCGTACATTTGAAGGATTTTTAATAAATGGAGTATATTAAAGGATGGAACTAATTATTTGGGTGATTAAAGGAATTAATGTGGAAAAATGGATTTTTATATATTAAGTTGAAATATTATATTACTAATGGTATTTTGAGAATTTGATCAATTATGAATTAAATTAGATTGATACGATTATTTCGGGCGTTAAATGAAATTTTAGTGAAATAAGTGTATTTATATGATTACCAAGTTTAAGTGAATTCGGATTGAAAATAAATATTTGGTAAAATTGCTAACAAATTATATTTGAAGATTTTAATTAGTTAGAATTATTATTATTGTTGGTGTTAAATTATAATTTGGAATATAAATATATTTTATGGTGAAATTAATGGAATTGATATCTAGACTAGATACAAAATAAGTGAATAAATTAATTACTGGTAAATAGTAAGATTATATAGTGAATTAATAGAAATATATAATTGAGGATTTTTGAATTAAAGGTTTATTATAGTTATAGAGTTTATTATAATTATTATTTGAATAATTGTTTAGTGTACAAGATGGTTATCTTAGAAAGCTGGATTATATTAAAATAGATGGACAGTTATATTTTTATGGAAATAATATTAGAAATTTAGTTAGAAAAATAAAATAAACAGATAGGTTTATTAAATTAATTAATTAAATTCTTAATTAAGGGAGTCATTATCTGATTGTATTTTCCTTATTATACGTATTTCTTAAATCGACCGAGTTCCTCTACTGCTCCTTCAAATCAGAACCTAGGATAGACCTGAATTTATTCTCCGGTCATTGTGAGTAATAATAAATGTGCACACCATCCTGCATACATGCATTTCATATGCATACCATATACTCTTTATATTATTTAAAATAATCATAAATCATTTCCTATTTCTATTGTTATATTGATATTCTTCATCTTCCAAATATGATATTCCAGTTCTATAATCTCAGTCTTTGACATATAATATTTTGGTTCCATAAATTTATACAATTTGCGCCCTTGATTACATTCATATGTTGCATTCATTGTATTGATTATATTTGGTGACTAATTGCGATGTGAAAATAATGTGCTTTGTATCTGGGTGGAAATTGGGACGATGTATATCACTATGGGTTAGTGGGCCAAGTATGGGGGATCAGTTCCCCATTATATATATATATTTTTATAATGGAAATTGGCCGAGGGCCAATAGGTGGATTTGTGACTTCACTGACCAATTTCCACATGTTGTGAAAATCTGAATGTGATTTGTTTTAAGGTGCTGATATATGACACGTGCTTGTGAAGTATGCCTATTTTATATATATTGTGAAAGCATACTGCTTGAATGTGTGGGTTTGCATTATTTATTATTATTCACTGAGTTTAGTGAAACTCACCCCTATCCATAAACATTTTTCAGGGAATAAAAGTATTGCTGGTATATATAAAACTCTGCTTCCTTCTCCGCAGAGAATTAACGATTGTCTCAAACCTTAAAAATGTTAGTATGAACTATTTCTTAACTTAAGCTATTTCGAGTATTTTTATTCAGTTCCGCTATTAGGATGTTTAATTAATATTTGGTTTTGTAAAAGAAATCATCATGTGATTATAAATAAATTGTGGAGTGTTTTTTTGAATATTTGGAGACTATATGATAGGAATAGTTTGATCATATTATGACAAATAAATATTTACATGAGAATATATTTTTATTAATGGATATGGGCCCGAGCTGTGAACAGTATTTAATATTGTGGCTGAGTCAAAAATGTTAACTCTGATTTATTTATGAATAATGTCATAATATGGGCTTACTATTTCCTTAGTTAAATGATAATAGAAATGGATTTTAATAGTTTAGGCTTACTATGGGCCTCAGGGGCCTTAAGCTTACCTAGGTCCTAATGCCGGTCCGGCCCACGGTTTTGGGTCGTGACACTCTCTCTCTTCCGCGCCACCTCAGGCCACCAACCACAGCTGCACCGCCTGAACTCAGCATCTGAGTTGTTGATTTGTGATTTTGGGGACTTTATAGTGTGATTGAGGGTATTAAAATTATCCCTGTAAATTTTCAATTAATTTCTCAAATTTTAATTTTGTGAAGAAATTAACTGATTATTGGAATTGATTTATTGATTGTGATATTAAGTAATGTCATGTTGGATTTTGTAGTTGATGAGTTGAAAATAAATTGTAGGTTGAGAAAAAAATTTGTAGTAGGATATTTTTGTAATAAAATTTAGAAAAAAATCCAATTAGTTGAATTATTGGAGGCTGAAAATTTATTTTATGAAGGTAGTGAACATTTGATTAGGTAGAAAGAATTTAATTAATAAAAATAGTTTAGTTAATAATTAGTTTAATTAAAAAATTTAGTGTGGCATATTAGGACGTAAACATAAAAGGTATATTCGGAGATCGATTAATATTGTATTGTGGATTTAATGGTGAAGTAGTAGTATATTCGATTTAAATTAATATATTAAAGTTGAATATTAAATAAAATGAAAAATATGTTATCAAGAATTATTGTTAGCTACTTGATGAATAGAAATATGAATATATATTTTTAAGGTTGTTAGAATTAGTGAACTAAGTGATTCGATATATAGACATATTTCGTGCTTATTAAAGATTAATTAAAGCATTAAGTTAGATACTTATTGGATGTTTAGAGACTGTAATTAAACTAAGCAAGGAAAATATTATTGGAGACAAGATTATATGTATACGAAATGAGAATGTTATTGATTATATTATATTGGTGATAAATTTAGATTATTTTAAAGATTGTGACGAGAAATCGAATTGATTGATGTTTAGCAATTAAGTGGTGTTGAAGTTAGATTGGGCTTAATAGAGAGGATAAAGCGTAGCTTGTTAGATTAATTCTTTATTATTATTTCAAGCTGAGTAGTTATGTGATGAATTCTTTTATATTTTTTTAAATTCCTAGATTGTCTGGGCTCGTTCATTGCCTCTCCAGACTAAGATCGAAACTAGGATATGAATATCCTATAATCACTATGAATAATAAATGGTGCATGACATACATTCTCATATCATCATAATTTAATTGGTATATCATTTCGGATATATATACATACATATATATATACATATATCGTCAATTGATTATATATATAAATATCATTTTGGATTATTATATAATCATGGTTGCATTATGATGATTGATCTAATGCATTTTTATTATATAGATTGTTGATGAAATGTGATGTGTTGTGAATTGCCTTGATTGAGTGGAGTTAGGATAAAGTGAGTCACCATATATTGTGAAAGCGGTCAGGGACCATCGGCCATATATTGTGAAATTGTGAAAGTGGTCTGGGACTATTGGCCATATATTATGAAAGTTGCGAAAGCAATCTAGAACCGTTGGCCATGAATTTGTGAAAGCGGTCTGGAACCGTTGGTCATGTATGAGAAAAGTACATGTGCCCCTGTGTGCATCTGATGATGTATAATGATGTGATATGAACCACAGGTTAATCTCCTAATGGTATGAAAAGAAAAGTGAACAAAAAAAATAGAGGACTAGTCAAGCGAGAATTGGATCAGTCGACCAGGTATGGGGGATTGACTCCCTGGTGCACACATATGTGAAGATGAGTTATGTGAGAAGACAACTCATCAGGGGCTATGGTGACGCCATAAACTAATTTTCACGTGATTGATTCTTTGAAAATGAAATAATTGTGGATGTTGTTGCTGTGACATGTGCATGACTAATAGCGTGATAAACTCTGTGATTAGAGATGCATTTTGCGTGACTGTCTGATCATGCATTATTTATTATTATTTACTGAGTTTGGTTAAATTCACTCCCTCCTTCCATAAACTTTTTCAGAAAATAGGAGTATCGCTGGTTCATAATTGCTTTGCTTCTTTCTCCACAGAGATACAGTATATATTGCTAGCTTGGAAATGTTAGTAAATAAACCATGCAAGACACTTGAAAACTTTGAGTATTTTTATTTGGTTCCGCAGTTAGGATAATAAATTGATATTTGAATATGTAAAATTATTGTATACTGATAAATAACCTGTGGAGTATTTTCTGAAATTTGGAGAAATTATGACAGGAAAAGTTTAACCATATTCTGACTGATGAATTGTGTATTAATTATATTTTAATTCAATGAGTATAAGCCCGAGCTGTGAATCAAATGTGATATTAAAGTTGGGCCTAGATTGTTACCAACTGGTTGTTGGCTTGTGTCATAATATAGACTTACTATTTCCAAAGTTAGATATTAATGGAGATAGATTTTGAAGTGGTTCAGGTTTACTACTGGCCTCAGAGACCTTAAGCTTACCCAGGTCCTAGTATCGGTCCGGCCCATGGTTTGGATCGTGACATTCCACGAGCAAAGCTAGAAATTAAAAGATATGATGGAAATTCAAGTCCTTATGCATGTGATATGAATTGTCTGAGTTCATTCCAAGTCAAGCAAACGGATCAACATATAATTACTGCAAACAAATATGCCAAGACATAAAAATTAAAATATATAAAAAAAAGAGGAGGGTGAAATTCATATCATTAGGTTTGGAAAAAAAAGATTGCCACTTGTTATATACGTGGCCTTTATCATCCATGCATATTCTTAGTATGTGTGTGAGTTTGTTACTTGCTAACAAATCTCCACATATTTTACTTGGTGAATTCCAAGCAAGCAAGAGCAACACACGCAAAATGGAAAAAGCAAATTTAAGATTTTCGGCTGTTGAATCCTTCAAAGTTCGTTCTACATCAATTTAACATCAAGTTTTTCAGCTGTTAAATTGTATTCAAGATCAAGTCGCTTCGACTTTTGAATCATGTTCGCAACAACAAAGAAAAGAATCAGAAGATAATCTTCATCATAATAGGAGATTTCACACTAAAAATTGTATCCTTTTCTTTATAAATACAATTTGTATTTTTGTACTTTTTTTCTTAATGTCTATAGATCATTATAATTTTAAATTTTTTTTTTCAAAAAATGAAACTTTTTAGATGTATAATTAGGCCATTTTTAATTTTATGTGTATATATTAAAAAAATATAAAATCTAAAACTGAATTCTAAAATCATCAAATATACAACACATAAAATTAATCCAAAAATTAACCCCAATAGTAAAAATAAGTATAAATTTATATTTTAATCATTTAATGAAGGCTTATGAAAAGTAAATTATATATATCTATATTAAAACCGTTAACTTTTCTTTTTCTATGTTTGATTATAGGTATTTTTAAATTAAATATTAATATTCAAATATTCAATCATTTATATTTAAAATGTTATTCTGAATATTTAAATTTAAAAAAGTTGTATTATTTAAATATTATAAGAGTATATTGAATAATTTTATAAATATTAATATTTATTTGAAAATATTATATGTACCTATATTATATATATCTACATCTTATTTGAATTTTTTTTTATTTTATGATTCTATCATTTATCTATATATATTTATAGATGAAGCGCGGAATAACGATTAGTTATTTTCAATTAATGACTAGTTATTTTCAATAATGTGGACAACTAATTTAACGCAATTGAAAAATGACTCTATTTGCCATTAAATGTGATAGATCGAACTAGGTTTGCACTCTAAAGGAGGCAATCCTCATAATGGTCTAAAGATAACATATTCTACTTAAGGGTAGTCACGATTTCGGAATCGCTGGTTTCATTTCAAAATCGACAGTTGTGATCCTAAAAAATGTGGAACCAAAATCGAACTAAAAACTGATGATTTCGATTTCGATTTCGATTTGAAATTGAATGACTATAATTCTTTATGGTCTCAAAACTAACAATTCCGCCTAGTTTTCAATCAGTTTTTCAGTGAATCGCATAATTATAAAATAAAAATTATAAAATAAATTAGTGAACATTTTTTTTGAAAATTTAAATTTTAAATATTTATGAAATAATTAAAAAACTTTAAGAAAAAAAAATTAAAAAAGGGCTTGAACTTTTTATTTAAAAATATAGAGTTTAGACAATAATTAAGATATTGGATTTTAGAGAAATTATTTGACAATAATTTGGACAATTATAAATGAGAGAGTTTAGAAAGATTGGATAGTAGAGAGTAGTTGAGATAAATAATTTTGAGTGAGGTTAAATGAAAATAGTGGGCACTTATAGTAAATAAAAAAAATCAACTTTCTACAAATACTCTTAAAGCTAGCGGTTATCCAACTGTTAGGATGGTTAATTTGGAGATTTCACAAAACTTTTAAAAAAAATAAACAAATTTGCTAGAACGGTCGGTTTTAACCGATTAAAAAAATCATCAATTTCAGCTGATTTTTGGAACCAATGGATCACATTTTCACAAAATTTGAAATCAAAATCGAACAGCAAGCTCCGATTTTGATTTCGGTTCGAATCATTTTGGGTTTCGCACAATTCTAGTTCTGGTTTCCACTGATTCCAAACTAACTATTCCAGTTATAATTCCCAACGATTCCAAACCAACTGTTCCAGCTCTAAAAGCCAGAAAATTCCAAACCATACATTGATAAAGAGTCTTCTCAAACTTTATATAAAGGACTCCAATGTCATTCGTATATGTATACATAATTAATCTTTGATTATTTCGAAAACTCTCTCACACTCATTCTGCCCTAAGCATCGGAATGCCCACAACACAAGTAAGTACCCTGCTCGCACTCAAAATCATCAACTAGTCAGCCTCTCTTCAAGCCATTTGGTCTTTAGCTTGCTAAACCCCAATCAACTTGTACCTCACAAGTAACAATTAGTATAACAAATTTTAAAAATTGAATTTAAATTTCAAAAATAATTTTCAATCATATTGAATATAAACTAGCAGTTCGATCACCCGTAAATTTTTTAGGATTCGTTTGAAAAACGGAAAAGAAAAAAAGCTTTGAACAGCTTAAACGATCAATTATTTACGAATACGTGTATGGCTTTTGTTCCACATTATTGTCTTTGTCGTTCTTGCTAACAAAGGCACAGAGATTCTCTTTGGGGCACCAAATCGTTATACTGTAGTAAATTCCAACGTTACATGGAATATGAAAAGATGAAAATGTCTCTCACCATTGTCAAAAGGTAATATATTCTTTTTCTTTTGTCATAAATAAAAAGTATCTTTGGCCTTCAGCTTATAATTTATCATCACTTCCACTAATCTGAAAATCACAGTTGGTTGGGTGGGAGACGACGAAGATGATGGAAGGAGAGAGAAGTCGAAGAGGAGATGAATCAGATGAAGAGAAAACTAATAATAAACCGTCATTGAAAAGGATTTTGGGGTTGCTCAGAAATGAGTCTCTTAGTGGAATTGGAAGAGAGATTGTTAGAGATGGAAGCAGCAGCAGCAGAGCAGCTTCAGGTTCCAATCGCTTTATTATCCGTCCTGATAACTGGTAAATGTCATCTCATCTCTATTTAGGATTAAGTTCTAACCAATTTTTTACTTCTCTAATTCGTTGTTGATTATAAAAATTTTACTTTAACTATGTATTTTAGTGAAATTCATTTGTTCCAAACAAAGGTAAATGTATAAATTCAGTCATATAAGCAAATTATATATGGAAAAACGAGGTTGATGGATGATATCCAGGTGGTATACAGCATGGACACATTTCATACTGATATGGGCAATATACTCATCCTTCTTCACTCCACTAGAGTTTGGGTTCTTTAGAGGACTTCCAGAGAACCTTTTCTTGCTAGACATTGCTGGTCAGATCGCTTTTCTTATAGACATTGTTGTTCATTTCTTTGTTGCTTATCGCGACCTCCACTCCTACCGCTTCGTCTACAATCCAAATCTCATTGCCATTAGGTTTGCCTCCTCTTTTTATCTGTCTACTATAAGATTCACTTTATATATAAATATTATTTTATCATTAATTATTTTAATATTTTCTTTTTTTAGGTATTTGAAATCTCGATTCTTAGTTGACCTTTTAGGTTGCCTTCCCTGGGATGCTATTTACAAGGTAACCCTTTCACTTTATTTTTTCATTGATTTTAAATTTTTTTAGTAATTTAATTGATCAAATTCAATTCTTTTAACAAGTTATCTGGAGTAAATGATGTGGTAGAATTTGCTCCCTATACAATTATAAGGTTTAACGCAATTTACATGTTTATAATAATAAATTTCAAAATAATGATATTAAATTAGTGACCATAAATGAAAAATTAAAATCGAATTATTATTATTATTATTAAGTACTAATTTATATTTATAATGAGATTTTAGCATTTCTAAAGAAAGATTTTAGCATTTCTACTGAACACCATTATTTTATATTAAATTCTGGTAACTTCTTGATCAGTTGTTTACTTTTTCAATGGCTCAAAAAGGCTTATTTTCACTTATAGTAGTTCCTAAATTATAGTATCTATTGCTTAATTGTCATCATTGAAATAACAAACAAATCCTTTTACCATTTCTTTTCAAATCAATTGCCGGCTAAATGCTGATATATAATTAAATAATAATAATAATAATAATAAAATAAATGTAAAAGAAAAAGGCGATTTTCAATTAAAAGTAGGTTTCTCTTGTGCCATTGGCTTTGGTTGTTTTTTTTTTCAAAAATTATTTAAATGCCTTAATTTTTATTTTTATTAGTTTTAAAATCCCTGTGATGTGATTAAAAGATAAAATGATTTTTTATAACATCATTTAAAAATAACAAAATTGTTAGAAGTGTCAAAATGGATCAGCCTATCAAATTCGTTACGAATTCGCTTAAAGTCAGCACGAACACAACCCATTTAATAATCGTATCAAATTTGTCAATACAAACACAACATTAAGATTAGATAAAACACAACATTAAGATTATATAGATGACACAAACACAACACATGTAATCCACTTAATATCATAAACAAGTTAAATAGATCGTGCTGACTCATACACAACCTGTATAACCTGTCTAATATCATAAACATGTTAGGTGGATCATTTTGACTTATATATCACCCACTTAACCTGCTTATGTGTCACGACCCCCAATCAAATACTTCAAGCAGGTATTAGGAATAATGACCCATGTCATTTATATATAAGTCAAATAATTGCATTTCCCTAGCCCAATTTCAATATCTCAAATTAATTCATGACTTAGGCCTATTTACAATGCATAACATCTATAATATGGGCTAACTGATTCATAAATACGCTTACATAAATAATTATAACATTCGTCAATTCATGATAGTATATACTCATATTAATACATAATTAGAGTTATATAATCCTACAACTGTTATGCATATACTCATATTAATACATAATTAGAGTTATATAATCCTACAACTGTTTAGTTCACCAACAGATAGATATAAATAAGTTCTTGTACATATAGCTACATAATTTAAATAACTGCTAACATTATCTTGCTTTGTGGCAAAGGAAATAGAGCTTTAGCCGGGACAATTAAGAATTTATTTCCTAGAAAACTTAAATAAAAGAATGTGTTTTATAATGAATAATAATTAATGCATAACACAAACATTTACACAAAATGTTTCCTAAAATACTAAAATGAACACACAATCAGTCAAGCATATGACAACATCAACACCTACAAATAATTACACCTTCAGATAATCAAACAAGTGGAAATTGATCAATGGCATCACCAAAACCCCTCGATGAGCCGTCTTCACACATGGCCCGCCCTGTCAAACGTGTGCACCAGGGAGTCGATCCCCATACATGGGCAATCAATCTAATCCTCACTTGAGCAGTCCTCTTATTTTTTTATACTCTTTTCTTTCCCATGCCAACAGGCGGCCACCTGTGAGTTTCCATATCATATATCATCAGATGCATACAGGAGTGCACTGATCTCCTTATACATGCTTCATGGTGTGAAAGAACGCCCTTATAAATTCATGGTGACCCATTCCATCTCAATTCCACACAAAAAATGCATGGCAATATCACAATACAAATAATCAAACATTGCATTTAAATGCAAGCACAGTAAATAATTAAACATTTGATATGCACATGAACAAATACACATAAATAAATATATAATTAAATATAAAGGTAATGAATGTTTATGTAGATAATCAATAATAAAATAAAGAATCACAATAATGTTTTTATGCATCATATAAACGATAATGCAATATTTATAGTAATAGAGGAGAGAAGACTCTAATTTTAATTTGATTCATAGAAGCAGTGGATAAACTCGGACAATCTATAAGAAAATAAAATTGAAAGGGGAGAAAGAATTAAGTAAAGAATTCTTATAAAATAAGAATAAGGAATTAGTCTAATAAATTATCTACGTCTCTAACTACTATAACTAGATTAAATTCTGTCAAAATTTTGGCAACACCTCTCCTAAAAATTGGACTATCACTTGTTTAAACATCACCATTTAATATACTTAACAATTATCAATCACACAGCCAATCCATCGGGCGATCAACCAATCAAACACCCGTCCTGAAGTAGCAATATTACATTCCACCAAAATTCATGTTTTACATGATAATCAATTCATCTCTTAACATAATTATTTTGTGTAATATCATTCCTTCTAAAAAAAATATACTCGTATAAATAATTAAGTTAGTTGCTGCCATAATCAAGAGATCCTTGATTTCTTTGCAAACATTTGTAGTTTAAGCAAATAATCTACTGATTTCTATACAAGAATTCAGGTTATATATCAATTAGAAGGTAAAGATCAAAATTTCTTATCAAGAGTTTAGCATAGAGTATACATTTCCTTCATTGCTTATCTAAAACTCAAGCTAATGGCTAAATAGCTACTGCCAATATAAAGAATCTTTGATTTTTTTTTTTTTTTTTGCTACAATATGACATGAGCATAATAGACACTCACAATCACCTAGAAACTCAAATTATAGCTCCCATATGAATTCTCCTTTAATTTTATATATCAAAGAACCAACCTTAGTTGAAGCTATTCATTTACATTCCTCAACTATCAATGGAACCATAGTTCATGCTCAACAATTTACAAATGATTCCGTCCTTAAATGCTCTTTAAGGCCCTAAACTGGTTATTAAAATGTCCCACTACTCTTGATTTATTATTCAGCTATCTAACTAATTAAAACCTTTATTAAATCATATAATTCTTAATTACTCACTTTTTGCCATTATCGGCTTCCAAGCCTAGTATTAAATATCGGTTTAAAATCTGAGTATTAAACGAGATCATGTTGCAAAACAAAAAGCATATTTGAAATCCATGCTAGAAACCTAAATTTCTGACTTCAGTGAACTTTTCTGGTCACCGGATACCGTCGCTAGCCAGTGGCAGAGCCGCTATCTATGGTGGCCGGAGGAGTTGCCCTTCATAGAATTTGTAAAATTATGCCTCAGGTTGTCCCAAATTTAGTAAGGATTACTAATATAACTTTGATTTATTCATTTTATAACAAATTTATCATTTTCCCAATTATATCAAATTGAAACCTAAGTCTAAAATCTCTTCAAAATCCCATCCAATCAACCAAATCATTCAACAGAAGTTAACTAAGAGTAGTAGGGATTGATTCCCAGCTAACCTGAGTGAGAGAGATCGTCAGGAACTGCTTCAGCTCGCCTAAGTCGAGGAAGAGGGAACTATCGAAGGAGACAGCTTCGATTCCCGCTACTGGAGGTCCGTTCGGCGTGAAGGAAGGCCGGAAACGTGATCGGTGGCGCAAAGGATGCTGATCGCCACCTTGCTCTCATCGAGCGGTGGCCGGAAACGGAAAATCAGGTCGGAGAAGAAGGTGGCGACGCTGCAGGGGAAAGAAAGCTTCGATTCGCACTGCAGAGAAGCTGAACGGACGATTAAACACCAGGCCCTTCCTCATCGTACTCTGGTGCGTCTTTCGATGACTGGAAACCATCGGATGGTGGCCGGAAATCTGATCGGGTAAGGAGGAGGGGTCCCGCGAGATGAGGAATCAGGGAGAGAGAGGAGGCCTTTGTCTAAAATTTCACTCTCCTCTAATGTCGATTAGGAATTTTCTAGGCCCGGTTCGATTTAGTGGTTCGGTCCGATCAAATGCTGATTTTTTTTTCTTTTTGGTTCCCTGTTTGGTTTAGTTGATTTCTAATGGTTTAGAGTGGTTTAAGGGTTTGATTGAGCAATATAAAATATATTTATATTAAATTTTATTAAATTAATTTACAAGGTATTAGTTAACTATTTTAAATATAATAATATTCTATAATACCATTTGTCTAAAATTGTTATTTAACCTTTCAAATGAAAAAGTTTCAAAAATAAAAATTTAGATTGTTTTATTATGATATTTTTAAATTTTAATCTATATAACTCAAATTATTTTAAAAATAAATTTTTATATATAAAATGCATGAATTCTTCGACATGCATAATTAAAATAAAAAATTAAATACAACAATAAAGTTTAAATGAGATTTTAGTTGAAGTATTTATGATTTATTATAAATGATTATTTATATATATAATATATAAAAAGAGAGTATATGTATATATGTATATGTGAATATATATTTTTAATATCTATTTTTTAATATTCATCTTGAGGAATGAAAAAACGCATTAATACACACAACTAATAAATTATTTGCATGAAATTTTATTCTTTTTATTTTCTAACATTTATTATTCTATAATCCAAAATACTGTCAAGTGATAAATTGTACTATTTACACTTAGATTTCATATAAAGCATAATGCATAACGCGCTCAACATGTAGGCGACGCGTAATGCATTCATGCAAGTCTTCGACTCCATCTTCAATATCAATTCTACAAATTCAAATAAAAAGCAAATCCATATGTTCAATCTGCATTGCCAACTGAGCCACAATCCATAACTTGTATTTTCAATTTTTGAAATGAAGTAAAAATAAACAAAATGCTCAAGAATCGACGGTGGTCAATGGTGGTTTCTTGATTTATTTGCTTTTATAATTTTCAAATGCAAAATAATAAAGAAAATGAATAACCTAGAGAAACCACAATATCCAGTAGTGATTGATGGACACCTACCTTGTTTAGACACTAGAGAAATAATGTATATGTAATGCCCTTACTCCAACCACCATGCTTCTGCTGCGCCACTCTCATAAGCGTGCTCGCTTAATAGAAATCCTAGGATGGGTAACCTCCTGGGAAGTTCCTATTTCACTTGTGGGACAAAACCGTGTGGGTCTTGCCGATCTAGTATGGGATGGAATTGGCTTGATCCAAAGCAGACAATTTCTCTGGTGGTTGGAGTCAGAACGTTATAATTTGGTATCAGAGCCTGACCCCTTCTAGTAGATATATGGTTCGAGGACAAACCATGTGGAAGCTGGTTGGCCTGTGACATCCCGATCTGGAAAAGCAATCCTAAGAGGGCGGGTAAAGAGGGTTCTTGGCGAGCTTCTAGGATGGCAGGCTAGTTAAGGCAGTGAAATGCGGGATACAGGAATGAATCTATTTATATATCGAAAAGGGGAAAACTAATCATCAAAGGCGCCTTTTGGTGGAATGGCTGGAGAGTTGGAAGAACTCCAAGGTTAAGCGTGCTCACTTGACAGAAATCTTAGGATAGGTGACCTCCTAGGAAGTTCTCATTTTACTTGCGGGACAAAATCGTGCAGGTCTTGCCGATCTAGTATGGGATGGAACTAGCTTGATCCAAAGCAAACAATTCCTCTGGTGGTTGGAGTCATGGCGTTATTATTTAGTATCAGAGCCTGGCCCCCTCCAGTAGATATATGGTTCGAGGACGAACTACGTGGAAGCTGGTGGACCTGTGACATCCCGACTTGGCAAAGCGATCCTAAGAGGGCAGGTAGAGAGGGTTCCTGGCGAGCTTCTAAGATGATAGGCTGGTTAGGGCAGGTAGAAATCCTAGGATGGGTGACTTCCTGGAAAGTTTTCATTTCACTTGCGGGACAAAACCGTGCAGGTCTTGCTGATCTAGTATGGGATGAAACCGGCTTGATCCAAAGCAGACAATTCCTCTAGTGGTTGGAGTCAGGGCGTTACAGTATAAGTAAAGGACCAAATAGTAAATGAAAGATTTAGACTTGATATTGGGAGACAGTGCTCTTAATATCTCTTCCCAAATCTCTCATATAACTAATTTAATTTCTGTATATAACATCAAAGACTCTCTCTAGAGAAAAGGTTAATGATCATTACCTTCTTAATATATTCAGCAATTTCTTAATCACTGCGGGTACACTATTTCGAGTTTATCAATGATATGTTGGGAATTTCGTTTTTGTTTCAATTTTTGAATGAGGAAAATATTAATTAATAATATTAATAATTAAGGCTTAATCTCAAATTAGTTGGAGGTAGACTATATGAATCCTTTTGATAATAAGAATTTAAGGGAGTTACAGTGGAAGAAGGAGACAAGAGAAAACATTTCTGATAATTCTTGATGATTTATTCATCTATTGGCAACCTTTAAATATAGAATTTATCCTATTTTTGTGGAACAACCACAGTTATAAATAAGGAAAGTAACATTGGTGGATTTCCCACCTATAACTGGAAAAAGAAAATAAAGCAAAAAAATCAAGCCATTACTCCTACAAAGCTGCTAGTTGAGGAGAATTGCTATGCTTGATCTCCTGCATATTATTAGGAAAGTAATAACAAAAAAAAGATTGTTGAGACCAAGTCAATAGACCAGTTCCCAAAGATATTTTGCTTTCAGTCCATTCGCCCTATAAAGTCCTTATCCTCAAGGACAAAAGTCGGATAGGCCCTCAAAAATAGCCTGAGATTTCCCATGTTGCATCTGCTTTTAAGGCATCAATCCATTTGACAAGCACTTCAATAACTGGCCTATACCACTTTTTGAATAACTCGCTTCTCTAATATTTTCTCAGGTATTGGTAGAATTATGAAATCATCAGTGATAAGAGGTAGAGTAGAGGTGGGAGGTGGCTTGTTGCCGAGATATTTTTGCAAAAGGCTGACATGAAAAACATTATGTAGTTTTGCATCTTCAGGTAGACAAAGACGATAAGTTACAGAACCTATCTTCTCCAATATTTCAAAGGGGCCATATAAACGAGAAGAAAGCTTAAGAGAGCTGTGAAAAGCAACTAAGGTCTATCAACAAGGCTGTGATTTCAAGTAAACAAAATCACCTACTTGGAATTCCACCTCTCTTTTGTGTTTATCAGTTTGGAACTTCATTCGCTCTTGTACAACTTGTAAGTTTCTCTTCAAATCACGTAGGAAGACAATCTAATCTTTAAGATAAGCATCCACTGCAGCTACCTTTGTTGTGCCTAGAACGTATGAAATTACTGTGGGCAGCGATCTTCCATACTCTACTTCAAGGGAGAGATTTTTGTAGTTGGATGTTTACTCATATTATAACTCAACTTAGCCCAAAGGTATCCATACACTCCATTTTCGAGGCTACTCTCCCGCGAAACATCATAAATACTTTTTCAAAATTCTATTAAGAACTTTGGTATGCTCATCACTTTGGGGATAATAATTGGAGCTCATTTGGAATTCTATTCCCTACAATTTAAATATGTGAGACTAAAATAAACTTGTAAAAAATTTATCACTATCACTAATAATGGACTGTGGAAACTCATGGAATTTGACTATATGATTAATGAATTATGTAACAACTGTGATGGCCGTATAATGATGGCTCAAAGGAATGAGATGACAGTACTTAGGGAGACAATTAACCACTACTGGTATAACTGAGTAACCATGGGAAGAAGGCAGACCTTTGATGAAATCAATTGATACATCTGTCCAAACCATTTCTAGAATGGATAGAGGATACAAGAGTCCTACAAGCTTCAATCTACAAAAAAAAAAATATAGGTTCATGTACCATATGGAGCTCCTTCCTTTACAATGACTCAAAATCTCTCCTTCTGATGCTATAAAAAGTGCGATGCTGGTCCTTATGGTGAAAGAGGCATAGTCGGTCTCTACAGGTTCGAGAGTCGCCAACCATTGAATTCCCAAAATAATCAGGTACGTTGCAATTGGGAGACCAAAAAAATCTGTTGTAATATGATATCCTTGAATGATCAATGAGAGGTTGAGACATCTTCCATGACAAGTTATTTTTTCTTTATTAGCAATGACAATTTGGAGGGGTGGACTATAGGTCACAGTTAAGCCACATAAATCCACCAAATTCTGATCCATAAATTTATGGGTACTGTCGCTATTGATGAGAATAGCAACGTCTCACACCTTTAATTTTCCCTGTAACCATAAGGTTTGAGGGTGGTCCATTCCAAACATTGCATGTAGCGATATGTCGGTACCACTTCTGTAAATTCAAGCGGGTTAGTCTCTTTGATTTCAGGATTCAAACTGTCTTCGATGGCAAAGAGTTGAGGCATTTGGCAGCAATGGCCTGGGCTTTATCGCTTGTGACAGTAATAACAAAATACTTTGTCTCTTCTCTCCTTTGCCTCTTGGTTGGAAATTTTGCAGAAGAGGGTTGGTTCTTTGCTATTTTAGCAGCAGGTGTAGGTCCCAAAATGCTCGATTGCACATTGCTCTTGCTGGTCCAAGGAATCACCTTCCACTTATTTTTTTTTTGTAATTTCAGCTTCTCTTCAATCAATTTTGCTACTCTAATGGCATCTATCAAAGGCCAAGGTTTGATTTTTTAGTCTAACCAGATATCATCTTTAAGACCTGCAATAAAACATCCCACCAAAAAGGGTTGAGGCAAATTATTCTTCTTGATAAGTAGAAACCGTATAGATTTGTCTAAGGTGAGTGACTGCTTTTGAAGGATCTTCATTATCTGTAGGACCGAACCTTATAAGAAGAGCCTTAGTAAATTTCTTCCATATTACGAGCCCTGAAATTTATCATATCATCTATGCCACTCCAAGGCGATGCCTTCAAGGTGAAAGGAGGCAAGGTCAACCTGTTGATCAACTATAATATCTTTGAACTTGAAATACTTTATATACCCAACCTTGTGCATCTGTACCATTGAACTTTGGGAAGTAAAACTTAAGTTTCTAAATAATAAGCGTTTCCTTGGTGAGAGGTATTTTTTTAGGACCTTTGCCCAAAGGGGTTTTCAGTTTCTCCATGAGTGTGGCTAGAATTCTGTTGAGATATTTCAAGAGTTTGAACTTTAAAAAGCAAGGTTTGCATAGTTGAATGAATTTGGTCTAACATGGATTCATGTTGACCAAGTGCTTCTTGTGTTGGGTTTTAATATCAAATATACGCAGCATAATATAATAATTATAATAAAAAATTATACCAACAGGGATCCATTTAAATGAATAAAGAAATAAAAATTTATTTAGAAAAATACCTCTTTTGTAGATTTTTTAAAACTTCGATCTACGCAGCTAGGTTGTCGCAAACTACAAGCCGTCTAAATGTCCGACCTCTAATAGTATCCACATGAATGGACAACAAAAAAACTCTAAAACTGTTTTAGAGGATTGAGAGATTAAAACGTATGATGGTGCTAACTATCGTATGCTCTCTGTTTTGTTTTGTGGCTATGAGTAACGACTCTACAATCGATACCGTTTCTTAAACCTTATATAGGAAAAACCCTAGGTTATAAATAAATTATAACTAAAATATATATGTGCTTATTTATTTATTTAAATAATTTAAATAAATAAATCGTAATACATATATTAATAGATTTTTTTAATTTAATTAATTATATTTATTTATGTAACTATTTAAATAAATAAATCATAATTAAAGTATTTGGTTTATTTAATCTAAAATTTATCTTAATAAATTTTAGATATAAATTAATTAAGTCAATACTTAATAATCTAGGTAAAATTTTAATAAAATATAAATTACAATTTTATCCTTAACTTCACAAAACTAATTTGTAATCAAATCATTCTTCATTCGATTTCTCATTTTCACTTTTTCATGTCTATTTTATGTATGTGACTTTTTAGGTTCTAAATATATTGGCAACAAATATAAATTAAATTAATTAATTAATATTTGAATGTTAAGTACATTGTCTAGCAGTATGTCAAGACTATTCAAATATTTGAAAAGTCAAAGTAGTTTGACTTAACCTTTTAATACATGATTTATCATTGTAATTAATATCTCTTCATTATTAATATTCTAATTTAGCAATTAGGCATGAAGTGTGTCTGTTTTATTTTACTAGATCATATTAGTTCTCTTAATCTTAGTTATTGGTCAGTTGAATAAAATTCCAAATCTAATTTGCTAATTTCATTCTACCTTGCGCAAGGATTTCTTAATTAATACTAGTAGAAAACAATTAGAACATTTTTTCTAATTTATGTAGGGTGATGAATCATCTCTTAATTACACAAGTATCTCCATACAGTTCCTACTATGTCCAATTAATCATTGCTTATTATTCATTAATGAATAATGTGAATGAAGAATCAAAATATAATCACCCCTATATAAGATAGCTTAGTAATCTCAAGTCAAATGATCATTTATACAACCATCAATTGAGTATTTCATAGACACAGGTAACTCTTCATATGGAATTCTCATGTAGGTTAATTCAGTGGACTTATTTAAATAACAAGCACCTATATATATTAGTTCTAGATATCACATATATCTCAGCTTATGAGAATAACTGCTTCTCTAAGGAAAGAACATAATATATATCAGTCTCAACAGCTCTAATCATTGTTCAACAATAAGGAGAACATCGATAAAGAATATTTAGAGATATTGCTTTAATGCAAATATAAAACTCATAATTATAATCACATTATAATTTATTTTGTAAAACAGTATTGTCTAATGGTCTTTATCTTTTAATCAAGATTCAATCAATAGAATATAAAAAATAAATAAATGCCTTTTATTAATAATAAAATAATTTTTAAAATATAATCAATTAAATTGACTATAGGGCATATAACTAACATTTTGTACCTTATTGCGAAACTTAACATTGGATTGTTGACGAGTTTCCATTGAAGCCAACTAGGCTTTGATACCACTGATAAGGAGTTGCTGTAGGGACGAAGGAGGAGACGAGAAAATATTTTCTAATAATTCTTGATGCTTTTATTCATCCATTTGCAGCCTTTAAAAACAGAATTTATCCTATTTTTGTGGAATAACCACAACTACAAACAAGGAAAGTAACATTGGTGGACTTTCCACCTACAATTGGAAAGAGAAAATAAAGTAAAGAAATCAAATCATTCTCCTATAAAGCCGCTGGTTGAGGAGAGTAGTTATCCTGCATATTATTAGGAAAGTAACCACAACAAAAAAGTTGCTGAGACTAATTCCCAAAAAGATATTATGCTATCACCTTTACTTGTAATATTTGACCTAATCAAATTAATGTGGATGCAAAGCATAGCATATTTGGAAATTTTCGAAAGAACTTTTTGTGAAGAAATTTTCTAGGGAAGTTTTAAAATTATTTGATCTATTAATAAATAAAATAAAATAGACAACAATTAATTCGGATCTGCAATATAAATATTTGTCCCCGTTCTATTATGTACATAATTATATCTAAAAACTGCATATCATTAAAGATGCTAATTTTCCTCCAAACAATACACAACACCTTTTCCTTTCAGCATTCTCCGATCTCCACTATTGATATTTAGTGACAAAGATATGTGAACATTATGGTACCATCTTAATTGTTATTCTCCTATTTCATCTCTAAATGACAAAAAATAAAAAAATTGATCAAGAAACCACTAGTAATGGTGCATTTTTAACATTTTTTTAATTTTGAATAAAAATAAAAATAAAAGTAAAAACTTTTACTCTCATTATTGATGGTTATTTCTATTTTAACAATTTTGAAAGGAAGAAAAATTTTAAAAAAAAAATAAATCTCAAACACCACCAGTGATGTATCTTAAGCATTACATTGTCTTTATTAATTTTTGAATGAAGATTTAAAAAAAAAAATTACTCAAGAAACTCTCATCGTCAATGGTAGTTTCTTGAGCATTTCTTGATGGATAAAATATAATTGGATTTTTAAATTATATTCTAATTAATACTTTGGTCCCTTCATTTTTGAGAAATTATTATAATATCCTTAACATTTGCTTAAACTCATTGTTGAGTCTTTCCATACAAAAAAAAAAAATCAAAACTTTTCGTTCAAAATATGAACATGTTTCATCCAAAAAATATTTTGACCAATGGAAAATGTATTGACTTTTTGGACAAAAAGGACATGAGAGTTAAATAAAATTTTGTAATTTTTAATTTTTAGAAAACTAAAGGATGAAAGCATTAATTAGAATATAATTTAAAGAAGGTGTATTTTACCATTTCTTTATTTTTCAACAAACGAAAAATTAGGAAAAAAATGCTCAAGATCTTTGAATGTATTAATTTTCAATTAGATCCAATTCAAAATCAAAATTTTCAAATCAGCAGTTTCGATTTAAGCTTAATACATATCTTATTTTTTTTATGAGACTTAGAAGGGTGTATTGAATTAAGAATCCGTTAGACTTTAAAAGATTTTGAAATTTCAATGGTATTTAATCTAGATTCTTTTAGAGTTCTATTAAAATTTTATGGCATTCAATTTAGACTCTTATAAAATTCATACAAATCTGATGATATTCAATTATGACTTTTTAAAAGTCCATACAAATTTGATAGTATTAAAAAAATACTGATTTGGAAGAATTATATAAAATTATTGATTTCGTTGGATTTTAGAGTGTTATGTATGAATATAAAAGTCATTTACAAATCCATCATCCAATCTAAAGATTTCAAAAGTCTTTTAAAATCTAATAGACTCTTGATCCAATACACTCCTTAATAAAATGAAAGCGGATTGGATACCAGCAAATTTTAAACTACCTGTATGGGTATCTGTTTAAAATTTTACTATCCATATCCGTTCTAAACCCATTTAAATACCTATTTAAGTATTATATTTAAACCTAATTAAATATTTACTATCTATATCGTCCAAAAATCTGTTGAAAGTATCTCTTAAATGGGTAGGGTACTTGCAAATCTTTAACTATCCAAATTAAAATATATTTTTTACTAATAATGGAGAAGGTACCCACTACTGAATCCGTTTAATATAACAGTTGACAGGAGCGGGATGGCCGTTGCCGACTTTGGCCATTGTAGGCCTTTCACTGTCGGTGTTGATAAGTTTTTAATGAAGAAAATAATAATTTTGGACAAAATGATGCATTTTGCTTTTTTAATCCCTTATTGTTTTTCAATTTTTTATTTGACTCTAAACCTATTTAATTTGTTCAATTAGGTCCTAAAATTAATTTTGATTGAATATATAAAAATCATTGTGATTCCATCAAAGTCAATAAAAATCTATAAAAAAAGTCCTACAAATTTCATAAAGTCTATGTAGAATTTTAATGGAATTTGTGAAAATCATAGAAAATCCATCAATTCCATCGAAACCAATGATTCTTTTAAAATCTAACACAATCCTAATCTAATGGCCTAAGCTACAAAATACCCCCACCTTTGCGACCTGTTGCGGTATCACCCTAAACCCACCTTCATTTTTCGGGTATCCTGACTCAGTAACTTAGATATATTGTCACCCCAATTAAAAATCAGCTAGGGTTTTGTAATTTTTTAATATTAAAGGGGGTCATACCTAACCAGCTTGGGTTAATTTAACTCAAACTCAAAACTCATCGTTTTAATTTATCCAACCCACCCAAAACATTAGAATGCACCATTTTGTTGTTTCCCTAACCAAGTAGAAAACCCCTGCATAACTCTCTACTTCCATTCAAAAGAACAGCATTTCACCATTCTTACTAATGGATTCCCTAGTAGAAACTCTAACTCCGACCCCTCTTTATGAAACCCTAACTCCGCTCTCACTTCCTGCTCCTAATCAATCACCACCATCCGATCCTGTCAAGCCGAACACTGTTTTTCGCAATGAGATTTCTCTCTCATTTATCAATTGCTCTATTAGGGATTTTGCTGCACTTGAGTTCTTCTCTCTTGACGTTGGCGCCACCGATGAAGAGGAAGCCGAGTCAAAGATGCCGAGTGGAGTAGTGGCTTCAAAAACCCATTCAACTCGAAAATCTAAACTGCAAACGGTGCTAGAGTCAAGGCTAGAGAGTAGTTGGTTTAGAGGGACTAGTAACTTTAGGAGTCCAATGCTATAGTTACATAAAGGTAAAAATTTGGAGTGTAAATTTTGTATAGTGTAAGTACTTTGTTAGAATTTGAGGAATTAGCAATGTTATTTTGAATTCTAATATATATTGAATTCCTTATGAAAATGCATCCTTGTTTGTACAATGGTGTCTGGATTTATGATGGCTGAACAATTTTTACAAAGAGATGCTTAAGGTTTAATGGTTAGGAAAATGCATATTTAGCTTTTTGATGGCGAAGGGATAGAAGACAATATGAGATGTTACAGATATAACAAAACGATATGTTTTGATTTTTTGGGTGGGTTTGAGCTTGGGTTAAATTAACCCAAGCTGGTTAGGTAGGACCCACTTTAATATTAAAAAATTGCAAAACCCTAGCTGATTTTTTAATTGGAGTGACAATATATCTAAGTTATTGAGTCAGGATACCCAAAAAATGAAGGTGGGTTTAGGGTGATACCGCAACAGGTCGCAAAAGTGAGGGTATTTTTGTAGCTTAGGCCTAATCTAAAGAAGAGATCGATGGCTACTATAGAAGACAATATGGGATGTTACAGAAATAACAAAATGATATGTTTTGATATTTTGGGTGGGTTTGAGCTTGGGTTAAATTAACCTAAGCTGGTTAGGTAGGACCCACTTTAATATTAAAAAATTGCAAAACCCTAGCTGATTTTTTAATTGGGGTGACAATATATCTAAGTTATTGAGTCAGGGTACCCGAAAAATGAAGGTGGGTTTAGGGTGATACCGCAACAGGTCACAAAAGTGGGGGGTATTTTTGTAGCTTAGGCCTAATCTAAACACCGCCCCACCCCCCACCCCCCCCCCCCCCAATTTCACTTTGGACACTGATTTTGTCTTTCTAACGTAGCAAAAATAGGTCTTGTATTATCCATTTTTCCGGCATAACAAATAATTGGAAAAAGTGCTCAGTTGCAAGTTTTAGAAAAATTTATAAGAGCAATGCTAAATGACTCAAGTTGAGCCTGATTCAACCAGAATATCTATAAATAGAATGACCATAATGCCTTTAATAATTTTTTATTTAGTTACATGAGAGATACTAAATTTGAATGTGAAACTCTTCTTCTCTCCCTCCTATTTTAATGATAAGAATCTAACAAAACCTCAGGTCGCAAATAAAGTGCTTTAATATAATTTCACCTAATATCTCTTGTTTAACAAATATAGATCTTTCAAGTAACAGTTTATCCGGAGAACTACCCGAAGAAATAACAAAATTAGTTGATTTAGTGGTTTTGAACTTGTCAAGAAACCATATTAGTGGAAAATTTCTAAAGAGTATTTCAGAATTACACCAGTTGTTATCACTTTTTCTCTTAGATAATAGCCTCTTAGGCGCAATTTCGGCAAGCATGTCTTCAACGACACCTTTGTCGCATCTCAATATGTCAAACAACAACTTGTCAGGTGTAATACCTTACACGAATCAGATGACAACTTTTGATGCATCCTATTTTAATGGAAACCTAGGTCTATGTGGAGATCATCTCGCCATAAAGTGTTCACATGATGATTTAAGGACAAGTGATTCGAAAGGTAAAAAAACTATTGACTCTGATAATGGTGATGGCTTGGTTGATAAATGGTTTTACTTGACTGTTGGACTTAGATTTGCTATGGATTTATTGGTTCCTGTTTTGATTTTTGCAATCAAAATAGGTGTTGCAAATACAACTGTTTTCATTTCTCAGCAATTAAATCAACAATTAAAGTTGTAGAGGCTATACACAACTTCAGCCAAATATTTTTATTGAATAACTCAATTATAAAAGGAACAATGTTAAATGGCTGAAGTTGAGCCTGACACAATTAGAATCTCTATAGGTGGAATGTTCATAATACTCTTAACAATTTTTTATTTGACTAGATAAGAGATACTAAATATGAATTTAAAAATTACGTTCTCTCTGCTTTAATGACGAGAATTTGATAAAATTTCAGACTCCACATAAAGTGCGTCAATGTAATTTAGCCAAATACTCTCCCATCACTCAGATGCTTAATCCCCCAAAATGTGCAAGACTTTTATTTATTCAATTGGGTGAGTTCCTCTTCCTCAAATTAGGATTCGACATTGTTGGGAGCACTCAAGAAGTTATTAAATGCTGGCTATAAAATATTAAGGGGACTTGTCATTGGTGCACATAAATCAGTTAAAAATATCTGTTATCGAAGAATTTAAAGTTAAAGAAGAAAAATTATAATGCAATTGAATCAACATCGACTTTTGTACTTGGCCTTGTTTAGATTGTTAGAATCAAATCAAGAAGTTGGAAATTCTATTTGATTTTTTCTTTTATACTCCCCCGTCTTATTTTGTTTGTTATTTCTTATTTAAATATCTCAAAATATTTATAAGATTTCTAAATTTGTATATCTAAATAATTATTTTTTCCATAATAATATTTATAATTATTCATTAAATGAATGATTTCTATTCATATTTTGATGAATTAAGGGAAAGAAAGAGATAATTTTTTATTGATTAAATTTTTAATATGCATATTTTATTAAATCATATAAACAAGATGATATAGAGAAAGTATATGTTTTTACGCTTGATAAAGTAAGTTTTTTATTGTCAAAGAAAAGAGAGTAAGTTTTTTGTTATTATGATGTAGGATGTGACACTTTTATTGGGTCAAAATTACAATTTAACGAGTCTTCTACTCTCTAATGATTTTTATTTGGGTAGATGATAGATAGGAGACAGATATTTTAGGATGGAGAATAGAGACGGTGCCGTATCAAACACTTTGGGAAAGGTAACAATTTGTTTTACTTTTTTTTTTTTTCAAAACTGCTTTAACAATGTCATCCTAGTTTTCAAGTGGTTACTTGATGCCACGTTACCGAAAGATCAGCCCGTTGTTCCTCTGCTCGTCGTCTTCAGCTGACCATCACCTTCCTTTTGGTCATTTTACGACGCTGGTAGAATCGGAAAGGAAGAGCGCATAAACAGAAGGCTTACACGTGTTTGGGAAAAATATTTTGGAAAAATATTTTGGGGCTGGGCATCCGAGTGATAGGAGATTATTTAGCCAAATTTTATTGAAAAACTTTATTTGTGGCATGAGGCTTTGTTAGATTTCCGTTATTAAAGCACAAGAGAGCGTAAATTTTAAATTCAAATTTAATATTTTCATTTGATTAAATAAAAATTATTAATGGTATTATGGACATTTTATTTATAGAGATTTTAATTGTGCCAGATAAAATTGGCTAAATTATTAAAAAGAAATTCAAAATTTTCCAATGGTTTTGATTATATTCTAAATCTAAATTTTTTCTTTTAGTATCCTAAATTTTAATTTTAGATACAATAGAATTCTAATTTCAAATTGTATACAATTTAATGAATAAAATATTATTTTCTTGGGACTTATATTAACTAAAAACACGTTTGTTTAATAACATTCTAACTAATATCAATTCGGGTTTTTTTTTTAAATTCATAAAAATGTAAGTGAAATAATAGATTCTAATTGCTTATAAGAAGTGAAATAATAGTTAGGGTTTTATTGAAATTATATTTAATTTATGACTCTTATATAAATAGGTTTTATTCGTTACAACATAATTTTTTATTTATAGAATGATTACTTGTTGTTAATATTATTATATAAATAAATAAAAAGTTTTTTTTAAGATGAATATATTATTTTTTATTTTGATATTGGATATAATTTGAAAATAATATTTATTTAAAGGCAATTAAATAATATTTTATTTATTAAATTGGACATAATTTAAAATTATAGTCTTATTATAATTAAATTGAAATTCAAAATATTAGAAAAAAAATAACTTTAAGGTATAATTAAAACTATTCATAAAGGTTGAGGTTTTTTTTTTAATATGATTTAGGCAATACCAAAGTAGAAAAAGAAACGTAACTACTTAAATTCAGTTCCTTCAATTACAATTATCTCCTTTTATGGATGTAACTAACTCAAAAATTCCCATTCATGAATATGATTTACACAAACACAAATAATCACTCAAAAGCATTCAACTTGAGGAAAACTGAAATCTTCACTCAATTTGCAACTCAAAATGAAGGTTCCGGACCAAAATCACTTGTCAACGACTGATGGAGCCGTGGCCTGTTCCGAATCCCATTGCCATGGCGGTCGTCGGTTCTAACCTGGACCATACTTAATAAGTGTGTCTCCTCCCCAGAGCTCATTGGTACATTACGCTCTCTAACTCTTCCTAGTTTCTCACCTTAACTTTTTAGTGTTCTTCTCCGGCGAGTTTCTCAGTAATTAAGGCGTGGGAGTGGTTTTTACGAGTTTATAAGGACTGTGATGTGATTGGTGCCAGGAGTTGCAGACAATGGAGGTGGAATTTTGGTGATTTTTCTCTCTATGTATTGCAGTTTTTCTGTTTAAATTTTTCTATCCTCGTATGAACTGTTATGAAAGTGTGAAAACCTTTCTTCTTGCCCGTACTCAATCAACTCAGATTGCTCTCTGCCATTCCCTTTCTACAGAAATGAGCTATTTATAAAATAAGCTTCAAATTACCATAAGAAGTATCTCATAGCCTTAACAGAATAGGGAGTGGTATTATACATTAGTTGGATTCAAGAGTACTTAGTGATTATCATTTTTACTAAATAACAGGTCAGCATGATAATTTAAAAAAAAAAAAAAAGTCAGGGTGATCTCTCAATTTAAAACTATAGGTGGTATTATTTCATTTGTTTCAATCTGTGGCTGTTTAATTTTATATTAGAATAGAATCCTGCAATCACTTTTCTGGTTATCTCAAGCTACTGCTCTAATCAGGCTTGTGGGAGAAAAGAGGCAGCCAGGTACATGCTATGGATTAGGTTAAGTCGGGCCTGCAGAGTGACAGAATTTTTTGAGAGATTGGAGAAGGATATCAGGATCAATTACCTTTTCACTAGGATTGTAAAACTTCTTGTTGTTGAACTCTATTGTACACATACAGCTGCCTGCATATTTTACTATCTTGCTACTACTTTGCCTCCTTCTGAGGAAGGTTACACATGGATAGGAAGTTTACAGATGGGTGACTATCACTATTTACACTTTAGGGAAATTGATCTTTGGAAGCGTTATGTAACATCACTCTATTTTGCAATTGTTACCATGGCAACTGTTGGTAAGTTTCATACGTTGGTTGAATCTCATTTTATTCTTGTCTATTAGAACTCAATGATGGGTTACTTCTTGGAGGCTGGATGCTGAGGTTATGTGCTTTTCTTCTGCAGGATATGGTGAAATACATGCAGTTAATGTCAGGGAAATGATTTTTGTCATGATTTATGTATCCTTTGACATGATTCTTGGTGCTTACCTGCTTGGTAACATGACTGCATTGATTGTAAAAGGATCAAAGACAGAAAAGTTCAGAGATAAAATGACTGAGCTTATCAAATATATGAATAGAAATAATCTAGAAAAGAGCATAAGTAATGAGATCAAAGGTCATCTAAGATTACAATATGATCGCAGCTACACTGAAGCTGCTATGCTTCAGGACATTCCAGTTTCTATTCGTGCGAAGGTATTGATAATGTCTGATGTAGTTCAGTTTGTAAGCAGATAGACAATTATTTCCTTTTGTGTAAGCAGATAGACAATTATTTCCTTTTGTTGTTTGACTCTTTTCTGATATTTTCTCTTATCAAATTGATATAGAACCCTAGGTTCTGACAACCTAAATACTTAAAAATTCAACTAAAATCTAAATATGCCTTCTAGATGCTAGGCTGCAGCATTATACAGTAAATAAAATTAGAAAATTGCTAACTACCCGTACTAAAATATAAAATATCTTTGAAAACTCTAGTGCAACAGAAATTACTCGTTAAGTTTTCTGTTACTGGTAGAAATATGGGTTGATAACTGTCGTGAGATAGAGACTTCCAAATCTGGTCGTTCCTATACCTTTATGCCTTCTTCTAGCCCTCTATCTCTATCAACTCTCTGATCTCTGTTCCTTATGTAGTACATTAAAGAAAAGAAAAATGGTTGTCATGATATCAGAATATGATAATTACAATTTCAAGTCCAGAAATCCATTGACCTGCTTATTGTAGTTGATAAAGCCATTTTTGAAGAAAAACTATGTAAAAAACCATAAAGAGCACATGTAGGATAGCATTGGAGATTGCTAAGTGGCCAAGTGAGCTCGACAAAGAGTGTGAAGAAGTTGGAGTTAATGAAAGCATTTTCTACTTAATGATTGTAAAGGCCGAGTTTTCTCCAACTGGGGTAGAGTGATGTGGTTAAGAAAGTTTTTAATTATTTTGGATACATGTAGAGATGAATATTTTTATCTACTAGGAAAGTTCCATGAGTCTATGAACACCAATATAACCTTTAGGACTTCTTCTCTTAAAATTTGACTATTTGCTTTTAGGTTGAAGGCACGAATATCAATTTTTCCTTATGAGAAGATTAGATACTATATAGCTGGGGGAATGCAGTAGACCATGAATGGTTCATACAGTGGCTTTTTGCACAGTTGGATTAGTTATTGTATGTCCTGGTGTTTAGCAATTTTCTCTCTCTGTTTTGCTTCTTAAGGTTGTATATGTTTTGTTCTTTTGATGAGTTTCATCTGTACACATTTATGCTTGGTCGCATGTTTAACACATTTTTCATCTTTGCAGATTTCACAGAAATTATATGAACCTTATATTAAAGAAGTTCCTCTTTTTAAGGGATGCTCTTTGGGATTTATAAAGCAGATTGTAAGATATTCAATTACGTACCTAAATAGATTTTAACGTCGAATGTTTAAGCTCTTTTCTGTGTCAATCTCTATAGGAATTTTGTTTATGTTATTGCCAGTGCCAGACATAATATTTCCGTGGCGGAGACTTCTGCTTTGACTTTCTGCCGTAATTATTAGCACTATTGTTAGACAAAAGCTTTTATTTGTCGTGATGGAAATTAAAGTATATTGTTTCTCTCCCATTATTTGAATTAGATATATTCAAAAATATATATTACGATATTGATATTGTGCTGAAATTTGTTTAAGATTCCAGTGGTTATTTTCTTTCTTTCCTTTTTTTTCCCCTGCTAAGTAATTGATTCAATATGCTTATAGAAATACCGTACATGAAAATCTCTATCTTCAACAGAACAATTAGGAGAAGGGAAAAAAAAAAAAGAAAACAAAGTAAGAAAGGAATCAATATTTTCTTCGACCTTCATGTCTTATTTGTGCACACTTTTCCACTTAGAGACAAAGTTTGAATTAAACTGCAAAACTTGCTGTTTTGATAGGAATAAAAAGATTACTCCTTACTGAATAAACTTTGATAGTAGAAAAAAATAGGTTGAAAGTTTGATGCAGGAATTGGCAACTTCAGTAAATTATAGGAGTTTAGGATTTTGGAGTATGCTTCAACGCACTTTTGAGGAAGGTCTCATAGAGGTTTTGCAATATTAATCAAATAGAGCTATTATTTTAGACTTGGTTTTATTTCTTACATTTTTTGGTTAATGATAAAATAAATCCAAACCTTTACTCAAATATGCAATCGTGATCAATTCTTTGGATCATTTTATATTGTTAAGGATTAGTTGTAAATAGAGTTCTACCAGGAGTTAGATTCCTAATAGGTTTATAATCTCTTGTATATGTATATATATATGACCCTATTGATGAAATACACAAGTAATATTTTTTCCATATTAACTTTCATGGTATCAGAGCCTTTGGCTCATTAAAAAGAAAAAAAAAAAAATCCCACAAACTCTGCATTTCTGTGTCAGCTGGGACTGCCAGTCTAGGTCTCCCACCTAGGCTGCTGTTTTCCTCTAACTGCCACCCAGGGAATAAAGACAGGCCGCCGATCGGCCCTTCCCCGAAGTCCGGTCACCGGAGCCCTCGCGAGTGGGCGTCACATGCCACTTGAAATTTCTGCCCTTCTTCATGCACAGGCGCGTGAGGGCGTGTCCGGCCACCTGCTGTCACTGGACCTGAGTTTCCGGCGTTGATTCTGCAGTACAGTGCATCCTAGTGTGTTGTGTCGGCACTCTTTGACTTCTGACGTTTTCCTTCTTCGTGCTATACCTTTGTTGTTGCTGTGCCGGGTACAGTTTGATTTTGTGCATTATTTTTCTGCTGCTGTCGTTTGAGTTCCCAAGAATAGTAGTTTTCCGATCTGTGCTATTGCTGTTTGTGCTTTCTTTGGTATTGCTACTATTTTGTTGGGTTCGTGCTATTATTTTGTGCATCTGTTTCTGAGTTATTGTTGGGGTGTTTAGTTTTTTTTATAATGGATGCTGCATCCCAAGATATGAAAGCTATTATTATTGAATTGATTCCAGCAATGAATAAAATCACAGAACACAAACTGAAAGGGACTAATTATTTAGATTGGAGTAAGACAATTAGAATTTATTTGAGGAGTGTTGAAAATGATGATCATCTAACTGATGATCCACCAACTGGTAACACTAGGCAAAGTTGGCTAAGGGAAAATGCTAAGTTATTTCTATAGATTAAAAATTCTATTGACAGTGAAGTAATTGGTTTAATTAATCATTGTGAGTTTGTTAAGGAGCTGATGGAGTATCTTGAATTTTTGTATTCGGGAAAAGGCAATTTGTCTTGTATGTATGAAGTTTGTAAAGGATTTTATTGGGTTGACCAGCAAAATAAGCCCCTTACAGCTTATTTCATGGAATTTAAAAAGATTTATGAGGAGCTTAATGTTTTATTGCCTTTTAACGCCGACATTAAGGTTCAATAGACCCAACGAGAACAAATGGTTGTGATGAATTTTCTTGCAGGTCTTGCACTAGTTTTTGACATTGCCAAATCACAGGTTCTTTCAGGCAATAACATTACCTCCCTTCAGGAGACTTTCACAAGATTACTGCGTACAGAAAGATCTCATACACCTTCCTGTTTTGAAAGCAGTACCCTAATGAATCGTAATCAGGTACCTAGACAGTTAGGAACCAGAGAAAGAAGAGGAAATAACCGTAGTAATGGAGGAACCAATCGGGAGACAAGCATTATTATTTGTCATTATTGCCATGAACCTGGTCACACTAAACGATATTGCAAGAAACTGATAAATAAGCTGCCAAGGGCAAATATGACCACTCAAGATTCTGCAATTGCTTCTTTTGCCAATACTGTAACAATTTCTGCTGCGGAGTATTCTGAGCTCTCTAGAGACCGTTCCTCTAAGTCCGCTGATTTCTCGATTGCTGCTGTTGCCAATTCAGGTACTCCTAATACATGTCTTATGTCTACCTTATCAAAGTGGGTCATTGATTCCGGTTGCACAGATCACATGACAAGTAACCCTAGTCTTCTATCTTTGTTAAAAGAACCTAAACAATTTAATCGTCATGTTACTTTGGCTGATGGGTCCACATCTTCTATTAAGTATATTGGCACCATTAATTCCATCCCATCTCTTCCATTGTCTTCTGTTTTTTGTTTGCCTTATTTTTCGTTTAATCTATTGTCTGTTAGCAAACTTACTCGCATACTGAACTGTTGTATTAAATTTTATTCTACCTGTTGTGTGTTTCACGATCTTTTGATGAAGCGGATTATTGGTAGAGGACGTGAGTCTCGTGGCCTTTATCTTCTGGATGAACCAGTTTTCTTATCTCTTGCTTGTGTGGGTGCTCTATCTCCTCATGAGATTCATTGCCGTTTGGGGCATCCTTCATTATCAACTTTAAAGAAGTTGTGTCTGCAGTTTCAGTCTTTATCAATTTTAGAATGTGAATCTTGTCAATTTGCAATTTGCCAAATATCATCGTTTACCTTTAGTTCCTCGAGTCAATAAACGAGTTTCATCTCCTTTTGAGTTAGTTCATTCAGATGTTTGGGATCCATGTTCTGTTATTTCTAAAACTAGATTTAGGTATTTTGTTGCCTTTGTGGATGATTATTCTCGTGTTACTTGATTATTTTTAATGAAAACTCGTTCTGAGATATTCTCCATTTTTTGTTCCTTTTGTGCTGAGATTAAAGCTCAATTTAATACCTCTGTTCACATATTGCAAAGTGATAATGCTAAAGAATATCTATCTAGTTCCTTCCAATCTTATATGTCACAGAACGGTATTCTCCATCAAACATCTTGTGTTGATACTCCTCAAAATGGGGTTGTAGAAAGAAAAAATAGACATTTTCTTGAGGTTACTAGGGCACTTCTATTCCAAATGAAGGTCCCTAAGCATTTTTGGGTTGATGTTGTTTCTATTACATGTTTCTTGATTAATCGCATGCCTTCTTCTGTGCTTAATGGTGAAATTCCTTATAATGTATTGTTTCCTTCTAAGCTTTTATTCCCTATTGAACCTCGTATTTTTGATTGTACTTGTTTTGTTCGTGATGTTCATCCACAGGTATCCAAATTAGATCCAAAGTCCCTTCGTTGTGTTTTCCTTGGGTATTCTTTGACATCAAAAGGGGTATCATTGTTTCTCTTTCGATCTTGACCATTATCTTGTTTCTATAGATGTTACATTCTTTGAGAATACTCCATTTTTTTCTTCTCCTTCTTCTTCTATATATAAGAGTGAGGGGGAAGATGATGAGCTTTTAGTCTACACTATCCAGAACCTTCCTAGCCCTCCTACTCCTACTTCTATTCCCAATTTTGACCGTTATCTTGTTTCTATAGATGTTACATTCTTTGAGAATACTCCATTTTTTTCTTCTCTTTCTTCTATATATAAGAGTGAGGGGGAAGATGATGAGCTTTTAGTCTACACTATCCAGAACCTTCCTAGCCCTCCTACTCCTACTCCTATTCCTGATCTTGCACCTAGTCCTGCTACAGCATCTGCTGCTCCTGTTCCTGCACCTGCATCTGCTCACCCTCGTTTTGAACAGGTTTATTCTAGAAAACCAAGGACTCTTGATTCACTTCCCCCACCAGTCGCTTCAACAGAAGATCCGGTTACCTCTACTAAACCTGAGCCTGTGCTATCTACTCCTCAGTAAGACCTTGACTTTCCCATTGCTCTTTGAAAAGGTAAATGCCAGTGTACCTATCCTATCTCTTCTTTTGTCCGTTATGATCATCTTTCTGCTTCATCTCGTTGTTTTTTCAGTAACCTAGACTCTGTTTCTACTTCTAAAATCGTTGTTCAAGCTTTATCCCATCCTGGTTGGTGTGCAGCAGTGAAAGAGGAGGGCTCTTGTGCCTCTCTCGGCAGGTAAGAAAGATATTAGGTGTAAATGGGTTTTTACCCTTAAAATGAATCCTGATGGGTCCGTTGCTCGTCTCAAGGCTCGCTTAGTTGCTAAGGCTATTCTCAGATTTATGGCGTTGATTACTCTAACACTTTTTCTCCTGTTGCCAAGTTGTCCTCTGTTCGTTTGCTTATTTCTTTAGCAGCTACTTTTACTTGGCCTTTACATCAACTGGATGTTAAGAATGCTTTTCTTATGGAGATCTTCAAGAGGAAGTTTACATGGAGCAACCGCTAGGCTTTGTTGCTCAGGGGGAGTCTGGTAAAGTGTGTAAACTTCGTAAATTTCTTTATGGCTTAAAACAGAGTCCTGGAGCTTGGTTTGGTAGATTTTGTGATGTGGTACACCAATTTGGCATGTAGAAGAGTACTTCTGATAATTCTGTATTTTTCAGAAGTGCTACGACTGGTTTGATTCTACTTGTGGTTTATGTTGATGACATTGTTATTACAGGGAGTGATTCAGCCGGTATTACATCACTCAAGTCATTTCTTCAGACTCAGTTTCAAACAAAAGACTTAGGATCATTGAAGTACTTTTTAGGTATTGAAGTGTCTAGATGTAAGAGAGGCATCTTCTTATCTCAAAGGAAGTATGTTCTTGGCTTACTAAAGAAAACTGGAAGGCTGGGTGCCAAGCCATGCAGTGCTCCAATTAGTCCTAATTTACAACTTTCAACTGATGGTGAGCTATTTGATGATCCTGAAATGTATATAAGATTGGTGGGTAAATTGAATTACCTTACGGTAACACGTCCAGATATTGCTTACTCTGTGAGCTTCTTAAGCCAATTTATGTCTTCTCCTACTGTTATCCATTGGGAAGCTTTTTAGGACAGATTTTGTGTTACTTGAAAGGTAATCCGGGTCATGGCTTGTTTTATAGTAATCATGGACATTTGGACATTAAGTGTTTTTCAGATGTGGATTTGGCAGGTTTGAAAATTGATAGAAGGTCAACATCAGGATATTGTGTCTTTGTGGATGGAAACTTGATATCGTGGAGAAGTAAGAAACAAAATGTAGTCTCACGATCAAGTGCTGAATCAGAATATCGAGCTATGGCTCAATCTACTTGTGAATTGATTTGGATTTGTCAGTTGTTAGAAGAAATTGTCTTCAAGTCGTCCTTGCCTGCAAAATTATGGTGTGATAATCAAGCTGCTCTTCACATTGCATCAAATCCGGTATTCCATGAACGAACAAAACATATTGAGATTGATTGTCATTTCATTCGTGAAAAGATACAACAGGGTGTTATCTGTATAGGACATGTTAAAATGAGTGAACAATTAGGAGATATCTTTACAAAAGCTCTAAATGGATCTCGGGTTGACTATCTTTGTAACAAGTTGGACATGATTAACATTTATGCTCCAACTTGAGGGGGAGTATTGAGAATTAGTTGTAAATAGAGTTCTGCTAGGAGTTAAATTCCTAATAGGTTTATAATCTCTTATATATGTATATATATATGACACTATTGATGAAATACACAAGTAATATTTTTTCCATATTAACTTTCATATATAGACAACTTTTCACATTAGTGTAAACTGTAGCCAAATCTAGAAGATCTTACCATAAAATCCTCATATTGCTAACTTAGCATATATTTCATTAAAAGACCTTTTGTTTTAGCATCTTATATGGTCTATTAAGTGTAAAAACCTACAAAAAAATACTACTATTATTATTATTTAGCTATATATATATATATATATATATATGTTTTTCGTCCTCTCTTTCTAGTCTCTTTCTCTCCTTGCATCTTCATCCCTACCCCTTCCCTTAAATATGTTTATGTGAAACTTTTATGAATGAAAATACATGATTGATAAAGTTAAAATGATTGACCATAAATTGCAAATTGTATTAGAGGTTTGGATCTTTTTCTTTTATTCATCAACCCTTTTATTTTTGGCTATTAATGGAGGATTCCTTATCCTTCGTTTTAATAGGCTCAGTCAATAGGCTCAGACTTCTATTTGAAGATATTAAAGTTATTATAGTTTTGTAATGCTCGGAGTATCATTTTTCATGTGGTTTTAGAAAGTTTGTGACTATAATCTAAAATGAAGTTTTTAATTATGGGGATTATGCAATATTCAATAGTTCATTGATACCATGCTGTCAAATTGAAGGCTTCATTCTGTCTTTCCCTCATTCTGTTTTCCTCCCCACCAAGTCGGTTTTTACAGTGTTCCTTAGTTTATGACATTTGCCATAACTTCTTGTAACATTTTGGGTTCTATAGTTGTTCAATGACATAATTCTCACTTGTTTAATTTCCACAAATGCATATAATTCTATAGCTGTTCCATAACACAGTTCTCGTTTGTTTAATTTCCACAAACATGTGCGCTACATGCATATGTATAGATGACCTTGATTATTTTGGTAACTATTCCATACATTTTACATGATGAACTACTGTTTCAACTATCTTCTTTATGTTATGTCTCTTCATTATTCTAATAATATAATAACATGCTTCCTTGAACAACTCCTTTCAAGTTATTTATTTTTATCTTGTTGAATCTACAATCCTTTGTCTTCAATCTACCAAGGAATTGATATCATAATGCTAAAAGTATGGCTTCTAGCCAAGTTTGGAAAGATTCTTATCTACCCTTTTGGTCTATTAGGCAATCAAGGTCCATGAAGAATTTTTTCTCCCTGGAGAAGTAATTATAGAACAGGGTCATGTGGCAGATCAACTTTATGTTGTTTGTCATGGTGAATTGATCATGGTAATACTTCATCTTGTTGGCTTATATTTCCTTAGCAGTTATATATTGAAAGCATCATCACTATTTACTACTGATTTGTGCTTAATTACACGGTTCTAATGTAGCCTTGAAACGTGCCTTCAATATAAGATTGAATGTGACTGAGCTTACTTGTCAAGCATGATTACAAAATCCCAACTTTTAGCATGTGTTTTAACTGTAGCATAAACTTTATTTTTTAACAGAAAGCTACTAAATCTAATAAATTAAATTAAATGTTAGTTTCTGACTCAATTTTGGTCAACCTAAGATGGATTTTGCTAATGTGAATTATTTTTTTAGTGAAAATCCAGTTAAGATTAGAGCTTTATTTAGCTAGCAAAATATGCTAATTGCATTGCTCAACCCTAGTATGAGGGTTTGATGGGAGGAAAGGGAAAGGATTGGAGACTTGGAGGTAGATCACAAGTTTAGCATACTTTGTTGGACTGACAAGGTTTGAATCCTTGCTGGATTTTTTTTTTTCATTTAAAAAATAATCTACATCAGTAAATTCCTATTTAAATTGACTGCAACTGAGTCTGAGGCTGGAATTGAAAGTAATTTATTAGATTCAGTAATCTTTGTTAAAAATTATAGGTTATACTACAATTGAAAAGCATATTGAGGTTATACTACAATTGAAAAGCATATTGAAGGTTGGTAATTTTTTTAAGAAATTAAGCCTATTTGTGATTACATTTGGCTAGAATGATTTTTATCATACTCATTTGAATGTCTGTGATATTCAGCTCATGAATTCAATCGACATGTCTACAACCTAAGCAATCAATTCCCAATCATAACGAATCAGTATCATTAAGCTTTCTAATATATGCATGTGTTAGAGACATTTAAACTTATATGTGTTCTTGCCAGTTAATATTCCCAAGTGATTTATATATTGGATGCAGTTGACATTCCATGCATACTAGCAAAAATATGTAGTACCAAATTTCCCTTGATATTATAATCGTATTGAACAAGAAAAATACAAAGAAACAGATTTAGTTCATTTTTTACACTATAATAATATCTTTGTGCCATGAAGAAAATAAATATATTCAACAGATATGTTGTAAGTTCTTACTGATTCTGGAAGACTTATTAGATTGTTCGATTAAACATTATCCATAGGAGGAAGTTGGAAAAGGAGAAAATGATGAGATGGAAGAGTTTCCTATGTGTCTGCAAACCTATAGTTCATTTGGTGAAGTTTCTTTACTTTGCAACATTCCTCAGCCATATACAATTCGAGTTCGGGAACTAAGCAGGGTTTTGCGACTTGATAAACAATCACTTATAGAGATCCTTGAGATATACTTCTCTGAAGGACGAATAGTGTTGAATAACCTCCTTGAGGTGATTTCTCTTGATATCATTGCTCCTCATCTTTCTCTCGCTTCCGTTGATAACTATAAAAAACAGTTGCTGTTATTAATTAGTAAGCAGTTCTACATGTTATGGTCAGTTTACTGGTGAGGGGGTTCGATAAAGCCTTTGAAATCAAACCCCTTTTGTGGTTAGAAATCTTGAACTAGATAAGTCAATTTCATTTCATCCACTGTTTGACTGACAGGGAAAGGACTCCAATCTACGGAAGGAAATATTGGAGTCAGATGTCACTCTTTACATTGAAAAGTCTGAATCAGTTCTTGTTACAAGATTAAATTGTGCCGTATGTGACGGAGATTCTTATCATCTGAAACGTTTGATTAGAGCAGGAGCAAATCCTAACAAGACAGATTATGATGGAAGGTCACCTTTGGTATGATTTCTTATAAGCTAATTTAAATAACTACTACTAAATAAAGCAATAGGCATACTTTTTGCCACTTCTTATCTAGATAAAACTGTTACGTTTTCTTTTAGTTGCTAAGGATCTACAGTCTCTGGATATTAGTGAGGATATGATTACAAATAGGATAGAATGGAGGCTAAAGATTCATATGGTAGACCCTAGGTTGTTGTTGCTTGTTTCATGATTTCTTCTATTTATTAATTTACTAAAAATGATTTTAAAATTCCTCTTCAAAGTATTTTACAAAAGGTATTTCAATTTTTTTTTTCCAACTTATATTTTGCTTTTCATTGTTTTTAACTTAATTAGAGTGGATATTTGAAACAAATGATTCATATGACCCCAATTAGTTTGGAACTAAGGCTTGGTTGTTGTATTATTTTCTTTTAATTATTATATTGATATTTTTAACTTGTTCGAGAGATCATTATTCGCTGAAGAAACAGATTGTTTTTGCTTTAGAAATGTGTTGCCGAAATTTGCAATTGTTTTTTCCTTCTCTTAACTTGCTTTTGTAATAACATATACTGGAAAAATAAGAGTACGTGTCCTTAACATGATTACCATGACGATTCCTGCTTTCATGATTATCTACATCTCTTTTGTGAACTTGTTTTCTGATTGTTTCCGTACTTTATTTTTCTCACTTTTTCTATTTCTTTATTCTATTGACTGCAGTTAGAAAAGATTTTTTGTTTCTCATGAAGGTTGCTGCAAATTTATTTTTAACATAGCTTGGACTGAAACATTATCATTACTAAACTTAAATTACATAGAGCACATAACTAGTGTTCTGCGTTAGTACTTTTTGTTTAAATGTCATTGAACTATCTATCGAACATAGAAATTACCATTATAAAATGTTGGATCCATTTGTTAAATTGCTTGATTTATTGATTTTGAAATGACTGCTGATTTGAAATCTTTTAATTTTTCATAAATTAGAATGTGTACAATGGAGCTCACCGATTGTTTGTAACTTAGCAAGTTTGACATCCAAAGTCTGCTAGAGATGATTTTTGGTCAAATGTGTCCTTTATTTTCAGGTGGAGCTGAGAGCTCCTATGTGTGCTTACAAAAAATTAATTTGTTGATGACATGACATTCTGGACAGAAAATTATAAGAAACAATGAATAAAAGCTCAATATGAATCCAGTTTCTTTAGATTATGTCTTTCCCTCTGCAAAAGGTATAAAACTAATTCTTTTATGGCAGACCTAAAATTATTTTACTTTGCACAGCACATTGCTGCATCTAAAGGATATGGGGATATAACACATCTTCTAATTGACCATGGAGTGGATGTCAACCTGTCAGGTAATCTTCTTATATGGTTTATTGTTGGTTGTATCCTCATGAACTATATAACTATTCTCATGTGTTGTCTTTTACTCTAAACAAAGCTAGTGACATTTGATTTAATTTCTGTCGATCAGATAAGTTTGGAAACACTCCCTTGCTTGAAGCTCTCAGGAATGGGCATGATGAAGTAGCTTCCATGCTAGTTAGAGCAGGGGCAACACTGGCAATTGATGATGCTGGTGGTTTTCTTTGTATGACAGTTGCAAAGAGAGATTTGGGTCTCTTGAAAAGGGCTTTGGTGAATGGAGTTAATCCAAACGCCAAAAATTTTGATTTCCGAACACCACTTCACATTGCTGCCTCAGAAGGATTGTACCCAATGGCAAGTTTACTTCTAGAAGTAGGAGCAAGTGTTTTGGCAAAGGATAGGTAAAATCTAAATTTAGCTCGTCATTTTGGTTGTTTTTGCTGAATGTTTTATGATTTGAATTTATGACTTTGATATGGTTGGGACATTGTTTATAACTGAACATGTTCCATATAAGAGAAAGGGTAGGAATGTACTTAGGAATTAATGTAGCTAAGAAACAAACATAGTTAGTTAGAATATTCCCATAGTACTAGACATAGCTGGTGTGACAGCTATTGTCCTTTATTCTCTTTTTTTTTCCTATATGTATACCTCTCATTAGAGGCAAGAGCATCCAATTCAGTAATACAATCAATTCCTTTCTCTCTCTCTCTCTTCTTTTCTCTCTCTCTTCTGTCATTCTCTTCTTTTCTTCTCTTAATCTGCTCTCTCTTTCTATTCTCAGACCTGCTGCATCTCTACCTACATATTTTACTCAAATAGTTAGGAATATTCTTAACAGAACATAAGGAATCTTATCGCTCGATACTGATTTGGTTAGAGACCTAACTCTCTAAATGATTATTAGTTGGAAGAATTCACATCTTAATATTCTAACTGTTTCTTTTTTCATCTGTCAATAACACTATTATATTTTATTGGGGTGGGAATTAGCCACTGTCTGATGTCCACTGAATTGACTAACTAGTTATTCTAAGAAATTGGCAAACATGCATAACATACTTAAGGTTCTGGTTTTTGCGGACAGAATCACTTGTAGGTGGCATGGGTATCTCAAAATTTCATTTTAGAGTTAGCAAAATTTCATCGAGCAAGACTCAATGCAAAGCAGGTCGGACCAAGTTGATAGAATTAGGAATTTTCAGGAATTAAAGTAACTCAAGAATTCTTTTATTTAAATAGGATTCTGATCAAACATGAATTGTCAATTCCAAAAGGAAATTATTTCAGCAGAACAAATAGGAATAGAACAAACAAATAACTAACTCAAAAACTTAATAAAAACAACTAGCATGATCCCAATCACTGCTCCCAGGCTTTATAGCCAGATTACAAGAAGTAAAACTATTGATACCCTTACTTCCCTCTTTTCCTCGATTTATAGGGTTTACCTATCTCATCACTTAAAACAATCAGTTGTTATCTTACTGTACTTATCTTCTTTAGCTAATATCATTTTGAACCATATCCTTTACTGCTGATTGGGTGGAATTTTCCTTCTCAATCTTTTTCTTCCTGCAGTAGATTCTGAGTTGACATGGGCTCTGAGTTCACTAGAAATGCCTTTCATTACATAATAATATATTCCATTGTGGCTCACGAAGAATAGCCTTGGGGTCATTGTATTTCCCAATTTCAGAAACTTCGAGTCAATATTTGCATCATGACTTCTCTTGCTGTGGGGATGATAGCAATGATAATATGTTTTTGGTTAGGTTTATATTTAGTTATTGCTCAGGTTCTTATATAGTTTCTATTTCTACAATTTATTGCCTATAGATAGACATATGTAATTAAATGAAACTATTGAGAAATAATATTCATTCATAAATGTTTTCAGTTGGAACAAATAGTAAAAGACTATCCTTATTAACTTCTTGTACAAGGGATGTTGTTTTCTAGAAGTTTTGTTTGACCTATCCACAAACCTTGCATCAGATTGTGCATTGCAAGTCCTCAATTATCTATGCTATTCTGAATTGCCAAAATGCGAAGGAAAATGTTATAGTGGTACTATATGCAATGGCTTCATAATAAGAAAGCAACATGGTTTTATCAGCAGTGATGCACTTGCATCTCTCTTTCTTTCAACCATATGGTTTTCCTTTGCCTGTGATCCGTTTAATTTCTGTTAATAGATGGGGGAATACCCCACTTGATGAAGCTCGTGTAGGCGGCGATAATAATCTGATCAAGTTGCTTGAGGCTGCAAGAACTTCTCAGATGTCTGAGTTCATTGATTGTCCCCTGGCCAGATAAAAGGTACTACTTCTTTTATTTCTTGTCATTTTGATTCTACTTATTGCTAAAACATGTCCTTTTCTTAACTCTCGGTACAATTTTGTCGTCCCCAAGGTGCCAGGCTATTCTCAATAGCGTCCACGGCATGATGCGAATGACATGGAATGAATTCTCAGTTACAGCAGTATTTTAAAAGTTGTATAAGTTTGTAATATCCCGATTTTTTAGCACCGAAATGTTTCATAAAAATAATTTTAATTTGAATTCTTTTGGATTTTATTGTGATTTTTATCTTCAGATTTGTTGAATAATAAATTTGATAATTACGGATTTACCAATTATGATTGGTATTTATTAAAATCTATTGTTATTATATACTAGAATGTGAATTTGCGATATATTTAGCAAATGGTTGTTTAAATAAGGAACGTTGTAATGATTATTAAGATTTATTTGATACAACATATGGAGACAATTTCTAAGTAGAAGATAAATAAATAAATAAATAAAAAATAAAATAAAGAAAGATATGAAAATGAAGAGAAAAGGAAAAAAAAATGAATTTGAAGGTAATTAAAATTAAATTTAAAAGGAAATGTTTTATTAGTATTAGACTGGACCCATAAATTAGCTGGAATCTTCAAATTGGTTGAAAAATTTATAAATCAATTGAAAATCGGAGCAAACCATTGAATTGGACTGAATCGATTTGAATCAAATTAGATCATTTAGAGAACCTATGATATTATTGACCAAGTAAAGGAATTGAAAATCAAAGAATTTTCAAGTGATTGTTAAGGAAATGTTAGTTATCTTCACTTTCTCTTTCTTTTCTATCGATTAATTTCTGAATTCCATGAACTTTAAAATGAGGTTCTTGCTTGTGTATGCTGACTTGGCGAAGATGAAGTAATTAGAATTGATTTCTAGATAATTTAAGATGATTAAGACTAGTTATGCTTGAATTCAAAACCTAACTTGCATAATTCACAAAGATAAATGATTTTGAGTTTATGATTGGTATTCTTTGAACTAGGGATTCTGATATATCTGGTATTACGATGTTATCTCAGTAATAGAAGAATTGGATTGCATGAATTTTTGACGGAAATAAGATGAGAATGCTTAAGTAAGAATAACATTCTTAGACTACTTTTAGGTGAGCTATCTAGAAATTCAGTCACAAAGACAGAATTAATTAAATTAATAAATGGACTTCAAAATTTATAAAATTTTATGTAGGAGTAGCCTGAGGTGCGAAGAAGATGTAAAAATTTTAGGATAAACAGATAAAAGGAAGTGGAGTTAGAATTAAATCAATGCAGGCTAATCAACATGAAAAAATTAGAATTTAGCTTATGTAATTAAGCCATTTAACTATGCAAATGAACTCCAAAAATTATGAAATTTTACATATAAGTATCCTGAGATGTTATGAATATGCTGGTAAAATTTTAAAAGTAAAAGGATTTGTGAAAATAAAAATATAAAAAAAGAATGCGAGTGACCCATATTGCTGAAAATTTTGAATTTTCTTAACTTGCATTGAAATTGAGCAAACTTAAAAATAAATTACTTGACCATGAATATAAGTATAATATAGATGAATATAAAACATTTAATTATCAATAAAGAATTGAAAATGCAATGTGAATTTGATATTAGGTTGAGGATTTCCAAGAAACTGTTGATTAGTGGAAATCAATTTCTTGTGTTCAGGTGAATAATAATATATGATGTTTGACCAAATTCATGAATGCATAACTTATTTTTTTAAACCTTGCATTTATTTATTTTCAAGTACTTAAATACATATAACTTATATATATATGGATGTGCATTAATAAATACAGTGATTGGATGCTTTGTATTTAATGTGATGTGATTTTTTCAAGGGGGTTGGGACGATGTAAATAACTTGGGTTGAGAGCAGAGGCATGATGACAATGCCAAAAGTGGGCCGAAAGTAGTGGGAGTGGCGCCCCTTGTGTCCACAAATTAAAATATTTACCATGGAAAAATATTTTATGAAAAATATCTAATTTTATTTTTGCTCGAATGGGGTGGATTCCCTGGATACACAAGTCGCATGACCATGAGATTATATCATTATCATTAAAGCATGCTTGGGGGTGAGCATGATCCTGTTAAGGTGATTTCACTGACTAATGACCACTTGATGTGCATTATAATTGCTATTACTTGTGGGTGCTATGATTGACGTGTGCTTGACTGGGCGAGTGTTCATAATAAATTAGGAAAGCATTCTGCTTGATTGTGGGGTTATGCATCATTTATTATTATTCACTGAGTTTATGAAACCTACCCCCTTCCATAAATTTTTCTAGAAAGTAGAAGTTTGTTGATTACAAAGACTCTATTTCTTTCTCTGGAGAGATTCAGTATTAGATTCAAGCTTTTGAAATGTTAATATATATGTAAAGACTCTAAGATGTGTTAAATATTCTGCGTATATTTATTTAGTTCTTTAGTTTAGGTTGATGGATTTATTTAGTTCTGTAGTTTAGTGAACCTGTGGAGTTATTTCCAGCTATATTGATGATTTATGACTGGAGCAGTTTGTCCATATTATGAACGATGAGTTTTATGAAAATTGTATTTATATATATATGTACAAGTCTGAGCTATGAATTATATGAGATATTAAGGCTAGGCCAAGATTATTAATTGATTGATTATTTGAATATCATTATAATATGGGCTTACTATTTTCAGAGTCAAATGTTTACTGTAATGCCCTGATTTTTGGAATTATGAATAATAGCTTATTGGATTGCTAATTGATACCAAATTGGAACATAGGTATAATTTTCAATCCGAATAAGTTATTTTCATAATTATTGAGTCTTGATTGTGATTCATGCATTGAATGTTATTAGTATGTTCGTTCATGCATTATATGATTTTGGATTTGCGAATTGTGAAGTCTTACCTTAGGAAGCCTAATTGTAGAATTTAACGTGACAAAGTTCTAATTGCACCATGTTAATTGAAATTGGATTTGAAGGTGGTGTTAATTTGATTTTAGAATATTTTTCCTAAATTAATATGATTTTTTCCTATTTATTGGGTATTTAAATGGTTAAATTGGTATTTTAAAATAACTAATGGTATTCATAAATAATTACTTGTATCTATTATTAACTACTAGAATTTAATAATCAAATGTGATTTATTAATATTTATTGGTAGTTGTTTTAATTATTTATATTTATTAAAATTATTTGGCAAACATGTTTCTTGAGATGAGATTTTATATATATAATTGGTTTTGGAAAAATAAAAGGAATTAATTTATTATTGCCTTTTTAGAATGGGTGAGCACCACTTATACGGAATAAAAAAAGGGAAAAAAACAATAATATATTAAAAACCCAAAGAGGCAGCAACCTCTTATTAATCAAAAGGAGGAGCCACCACACTCAAAACACGAAGAGAAAAGAAAAACGAAAAAAAAGGTGCAGAGAGCTTTTTCCTTCTACCTCCTTGATTTTGAACACAAGGCTTGAGATTTAACAACAAAAAGATTGAGTTAAAGTTGGGATTAGTGAGTTGTTCATGTGGTTCTGGTGCAATTAAGCTGCAATTGCAAAAAGGCTTCTATAAACAAAGGTAGGCTTCCGTTTCACAATCTGTAAATCATATTTTGAATCTGAATGTATATTTAGAATCAGTATAATTAGGAGATTTCTATTCTCTAATTGTTACTTTGTTTTCCTTTCGTTTGTGATTTCATGCCTGTAGAGAAGGGTGAGCCTTCTAAAGGTGATAAGGGCAAATGGAAGGCTTGATATTTGGATTGAGCTTACTGTTGTGTGTTTGGAGGTTTGTACTCCTCAATTATATGCTTAATTTAATGTTTGATTGATAGTGATTTGATTAATGTTATGAGGAAACATTGGGTTTCTTTATTTTTGGTATTATTACTGAAATTGAGTTGATAATATTGCATTTGAGTATGTAAGGATGCTATAAAGTGAAGGAATTGAAAAATAATGAAATCTAGCTATATGAACTTAAAGAGGATGATTTCTTTAGGTTATGTGTTAAGAGTATTTTTTGTTAATTTATGATCAATTATTCTATTTAAGATGCTGTGATGCTATCATGATGTGATCTTGAATGTGGGTTGATTGGTAGAAATATGAGCATGATTTGGAGATCATGTGGCCTATGTGCAAGGGAGGCCAAATATTCATGTATGAGTAGTATTAAATGACTTTTTGCAAGTTGTACCAAGAGGGTTGATTAAACTTGTGTTGTCAAAGGGGTTTGTAATGAAAGAGTATTGCTTGATATGAATTTAAAATGATTCTGAGAATTTAAGAATTATGCTTGGGCAAGCTTAACGCCCAAAGGAAGCTAAACCAGTAGTGAAGAAAAATGCTTTTGAGAATTTAAAAATTTCGCTTAGGCAAGCTTAGCGCCCAAAGGAAGCTAAACTAGTAGAGCAGAAAAACGCTTTTGAGAATTTGAGAATTTTGCTTGGGCAAGTGTAACTTAGGCCAGCATTGATTGATGACTAATGCTAGGATATGATGTTATAAATCACATTAATCAATTATTTATGCATGAATTGAGTATGTAAGACATGAATTTGGGAGTTATGACCAAATGTTACTTTAACATATTATTGAATGTACTAATATGCAGTTGAGTATTAGTAACAAGTGTATATATGAACCAACCTAGATAAGCATGCACGTACCCTAGAGAACTAGGACTTGCCGAACCATGTTCTCTAGGGCATACCTTTGGTTGTTTTATTATGTGACTTTTATGAGCTAAACATATAGTAGGTTAGGTTGCTAGCTTGTGTGATGTAGTATATGGTTAAATGATGCCTTGAGATTGTTTACACATGATGGGTAATGTAATGCCCCAATTTCTGAAATTATGAATAATGACTACTGGATTGCTAATTGGTACCAAATTGGTGTATTGGTATGACTTTCAATTTAGATATGTTATTTTCATAATTATTTTGTCTAGATTGTGATTCATGCGTTACATATTATTTGTTTGATTATTCTTGCATTTCATGGTGTCTGGATTGCAAATTGGGAAGTTGTGCCTTAGGAAGCCTAGTTATGGAATTTAATGTGATACGGTTCTAGTTGCACCTAGATATTTGGAATTGAGAGAGAGAATGATGTTAAATTGATTTTGAAATATTTTTCCTAAATTGATTTGAATTGGGCAATAAAATAATTAATTTGGTATTTGATTCGATTATTGGGATATGATTTTCAAATAAGATTTATTGATTATTATTGTTACTCATTTATTATTTGAGGAATTATTTTTTAAAGTATAGTTTTAATTGTATCAATGGTATTTCAATTATAGTTTTAAAATAAGCGGGCTTATTTAATTATGGGCCATTTTATGTTTTCTTAAAAGAACGGAAAAAAAATATGTTTTAACCTAAAATTAAAAAGAGTGGTTGACACCCTCTTTTGAAAAGAGAGTGCTGCCCTCTTCACACACACACGCACAGGAGAGAAAAAAAAGGAGAAAGGTAGATCTTCTTCTATTCCTGTGATTTTAACCATTAGAATCTACAATCATATGAAATTGAGAGGTAGCAACATTAGAATAGTGATTGAAGTTAGAAAAGTAAGGTGCAATTAGGCTGTGATCACGAAAGACATTCCGTAATCAAGGTAAGTTTCTATTTTGCAATCCATATGTTGTTCTCTAATTTGATTGTGTAATTGGAGTCATTATTGTTAAGAGATTTCAAATCCTTAATGGTTGATGTCTATATTTTGTTTTGCTTCTCATGCCCATAGAGAAGGGTGAACCTTCTAAGGTTGATAAGGGTAAAGGGAAGGCATAATTGCAGGAAGTTTGGTTTTCTATTGTGAGGTTTGAGGTTAGTGCTCTACAAGTATATGCCTACATTGATTTCTTTGAATGATGTTTGTGTTTTGTGATCTTGAGTAAATTTTGGGAGATTTTATGAATTCGGTTGAATTGATTGAAGTTAGTGTTATGGATGTCTCATTAGAGTTTCTTTGAGCTCTTTTACTCTTATTTGGCATGCTTGAATGTAGTTCTATTTGTTAATCTTTGATTCTTATGGAGATGAATTGATTTGGCATGTTTAGAGGCTTTAAAAGAGTGAAATCTCGTAATTGGAAAACACTGATTACACGACCGTGTTGCCTGACATGCCCAGGCCGTGTAGTCTTTTGACTTGTGAGACGTGGCCTGTTGATGTAGCCATGGCACTGATTATATGGCCGTGTTGCTTGACACACCCAATTGACATGGCCATGGCAGAGAACACGGCCTGGCCGTGGACTCTTCAAACTCTCACTATGGTACCATGCGTTTTGACCTTCTAATGATGCTCGAACACTCTAAATGCATACCTAATGTATTTTTTATGTGGTTTTCTTTCTAAAATCTCATAGAAACATTAAAGAGAAATAAATAAGGTATGTATCATGATTACATGTTGGAATGAACTTGGCTAAGGTGGGATTATTTGGTCTTCCATATGTTATAAGTTGAAATACTTTGTTATATGGTGACTAGTTAGGTAAATATACATGAATTAAGTGAAATTGGGATGATTAGGGATTATAATTGAGTGATGAAGCTTGATTAGGGATTTAAGACTAAATGATGTATGACTGTACAATTGAATGAACCAACGTGTGACTGTATACTAGTTTGAGATAATGTTTGATCAGCTTAGGAAGGGAGCATGTACCCTAGTGTTTTAGGATCGTTGAACCATGTTCCCACGTGTGTTTGACTTGATTTTTATGGATTCCATGAGCTATACTTGATGTATGATGTTATCCTACAATGTTGTTATTGTGATGTTGACTTGCTCGACCCATGAACTACTATGAATTGAGCATGTGCTTATGACATGGTTTTACCAATTCGGTATTATGCTATGGAAAGCTTAATACTATGCACCAGGTATGCTTACTTACTTGACATCATGAATAACATTGGATTAAGATGTTTGTGCGTTGTTACGATCTCAATTGAACCACTTGAGCAATATATGTTTTGGATTTACATGAAGCTTCTAAGCTTCTATGATTAATGAGCAGGTTGTAATCAGGTATGTCTGTGAATGCTTGTGGTGCTATAGTTGAACTTTTGAGATTCTTTCTGTGATTTGGACTCAGATACAATGTAAAGAACTATAACTAAACGTCTGGGCCCTTATTATGTACTTGGTTGAATAGTTGTATGAATGTGGTTATATTTTTACTGATATACTGAGCATGCTACTGATTACTGGATTTGAACTATGATCATATGCTAGACACAGAGTGTCCCACTCAGGTTACGGACACACACTAATGTTCTATAGGCTTATGCCACCGTTCTGTAGGCTTCTGCCTAAATCTGTTCTATTGGCTATTATGCCATTCTGATTCTGAATTTGATACCTGTTCTACTTTTGTTTCTTCTAAGTTACTACTAAGGCCCATAAATAAGAAGATTAAAGAATGTGACTGATATCATATTGTAGTAGTATGTGTTCTGAAATATTTTTGTATTTGAATATATATTCCAATGATATTCTAATCTGGCAATGAGATTGACAGTATTATGATTTGTCAACGACACTAAATAATTTTTCGATTTACAGTTGAGACTATCATCCATTTGTTTTGGTACATTTTCTGATGATATCTTGAATAATAGATATGGTCTAAATTTATCTAATATAGATTATATATTTTGAATTCATTTTGATGTAGTTTATGTCTTAATGACGTTTTAATGAAGTGTATATTTGGAAAATGAAGAAATATGATCATTAATACTCGAATGTATCTATACCTTATATTAAGTTTTGAATAGCACCCTTGAGATTACTTAACTGCTTGCTACGTGAATAAACATCTATATGAGTTTGCTCTTATATATATTGATTGAAGTGATTTTCTATAATGCAAGTAAACTGATATATGAGTTGATTATGTGTTTTTGGTCTAGAAACATTGAGTGAAAATGTGAACATATCCACTCGTACTGTGAGATACTGTTATAGCTGGCAACATGAATACTTACGGCATGGTATAGATATTTACATTATGTGATACGCTCTTATGCCATGCATGTCTTGATTATAAATGATATTGCATGATCAGTTGAGAAATAAGTTTGCTTTGTGGACTATTGTAATAAATGCTGTGTGTATATATATATATATATATATATATATATATATTGATATTGTGTATGGTTTCAATGAACCATACCTGTTTGCCATGTGATGCATATATATTGTTGAGTGCCACTGAGTTTTATACTCAATGCGATGTTTTTAACTTGCGTAGGTTGAAGTTTGTTAGCTATGGATCTCGAGTACCTTTGTCCAGAGAGAAGATCTTCTACCTCCAGACTAGAGTGTGAGTCTAAACTATAGACTCATGGCATGGATTAGATTTGGAATAAAGAGAGCATTGGTTTGCTATGTGGGGCTCGAAACTTATTTATTTTAGTACATTTGATTTTATTTATTGAACTCTGTAAGGATTTGGTTTTGTTCCACATAGACTTAGTCTTTGATTTTGAGATTGAAATTTTGACATTTTTGGATTTACAAATGTTGGATTTGGGAATGGTTTCTTTTGAGAATTCATTTTATTGTAATGGAATATTAAATGTTATAATGGATTTTGAGAATTTCCTTGCTACTTTGAAATGTTATATTAATAGGTTTAAACGTTTCTTAAATGGTATTTTCAAAGGACATTCTTGTTGTTTTCTCTAGAAATTGCCTAAAATATTTTAGAATTGCTTGTTGGGTTACCATTACTGCTTTGAAAGATTTAAATTTTCTTGACTTTTATGATTAAACTATTTAAAGTAAGTTATGGTTTACAAGACTTCGCTGCATGTTTTAGAAAACAATAAATGGTTTGGATAATTTTTCTTGATACTAGATCTGCACTAATAAGCAGGCCGGTACGTGCGTTTGGCACAGAATGTGACATCTCCTGTCTAGCCCTGCGGGGTCGGAGAGGGGGCGTGATAGGTAAATCTTAACTTTGTGAGCTCTTATAAGACTTGAATACTATATGAATGTATTCATGTATGGGTAATAATGCAAATGATAATATGCTTTGGGAAATTAAATGTTATGCATCAGGTATGCCTATTTACTTAACTCTTTATTTGATGATGATTAACAATGGGATACTATTGAGTTGAATCCAAATGTAAAGCTTAAGTTGTTTATCTAATTCAAATGAGACCAATACTTATATACTTGTATGAGCATGTATAATTGGATTTAATGAGGCTTGTGAGCTTCTATAAATCATACGCCAGATACAACCAGGTACGCTTAATTGTTTGAATATTGTTTGATGTTGGATAATATGGTTATTATTTGGAAATGAAAATAAATTGAATTGATTAAAATGAAACTATTGGGCGTGATCTTGGCTAAGTAGTTGCAAGGATATGGTTATTTGTTTCTAAAAATAAAGCATGTGATAAAATTGGATTTGGATTGCGCTATGATCATATGCCAAACACGTGGGTGTCTTCAGGATGAGTGGACGCACTCTACTGACTCTGTATCTGAAGACTTTTAAGTCTACTATTTAAAAGACTAACTAGCCAGTATTAGTCTAACTGTTATCAGACGTCGTTTTGTTACCTATTCTGCTTCTGTTTCTTTTGAGTCACTGTTAAGGCCCAAACTATTTGGATTAATGGATAAGATATTATTAAAATGAATGTAATGTCTGAGTACTTATAATACATGTTACCTAAAATTTGATAACATATGATAAACTATATTGCAATTTAATATTGGATTTTGATATAGAGTTGCATGTGAAGTAAATTACTTGTATTAATATTATTGCTGACTTGTATAGAAAATTATTATGTGAATCTTATACTACGAATGTTGTGCTATAAGTTACATTAATTGAAACATATATGAGATTTCTTGTGAAGCAAGTTACCATGTTAAGTTTGATGTTAGTGTCTTGGAGTTCAAGTAAATGTGGTTATGACTTGTATTGAGTATGAACATGGTGGTGTGTATTATAAAGGCGAAATGTTGATATATATGTTGTTCGGATGTGATTAGTATGGTTTCAATGGACCATACTTGTTTGCTAATTGTTTTCATATAATTGTTGAGTACTATTGAGTTTTATACTCAACGCGACATTTTTAACTTGCGTAGGTTGAAGATTTGTTTTACTATGGATCTCGACTACCTATATCTAGAGAGAGATTTCTGCTTCCAGACTAGAGTATGAGTCTTTACTGCAGACTCGTGGCATGTGTTAGATTTGAAATAATAAGGGTTTTGACTATTTATATCGGATTTGTAAACTCTTCGAAGTGCATCTGTTCTCTTTCCTTTAAACGTTTTAAGGATTTTTGTTTAATTTCGCTTGAACTTGGACTTTGATTTAGAGATTTGGAGTTCTTATGTTTGATTTATTCTTTAAGATTTGAGGATGATTCCTCTTGAGGATTTGTTTTATTGAACTTGGTTATTGGTTATTTATTAAGAAGAGACTTTGAAAATTTCATTGTTTTTTTATTTTTGTTAACAGGTTTAAATCATTTCTTAAGTTCTAATTCTAAGGGAACCCTTACAATTTTCTATAGGGTTCGTCTAAATTGTTTCAGAATGTTTGATGGGTTACCACTATTATTTTTCCAAGTTTAAATTTTCCCAAAAGTTTATAATTGAATTGTTTTAAGTATATTAGATTACTAAGACTTCTACTGTACGTTTTAAAAGAAAAGTAAACTGAGTTTTTAATTACTACATTATGTTTTCATTCGATACTATATTTCTACTAACAAGCAAGCTTGTACATGCCTTCGGCATAGAATGTGACATCCCCTATTTGTTCTTTTGAGGTTGGAGACGGGGTGTTACATTTATAGGGACAGATTTTTCATAGTTTAGGCTTACTATGGGACTTGGGCATTTTAGCTTACTTAAGTCCTAGTGCTGGTCCGACTTATGATTTCAGGTCGTGACAGAGTTGGACATAAACTTTACTGTAGAATGATAATGGCCTTTGTTCCTTAATCTCTATACACTAAGAAAGAAAAGGAAAACATAATTACTGCTTTATCTTAGTTCTATAGAACACAAATCTTTGTCCAATGTTTGCCATTTTTGGGTTCTCTATAGGCCAATTCATTGCCCAGTTTTTCTATCATTCAATTGAGATATTGAAGAAAGAAATTGGATCTTCCATGTTTCTGAAGGAGGAAATAAGGCTTTATGTTACAGTTTACGAGCATGGAAGTCATGGTAAAGGAGCTGCTGGGACCTCGCTGCTGAAAATTAGGAAGACTAAGCAAGACTTTAAATTTCTATTTCATTTATTTTGTTATGTGTTTTCAGTTGTGCAATTTCAATTCTTAAGTTGGAGTGTGATTTTCAAAAAAAAAAAAAACGTTGTAGGAGTGTGTACCTCTACCCTTTTCATTTTTCCATTAGTTAAGAAGTAGTTATCCTCCACCTATGTTTATTTACGAGTAACAGTTCATTAAGAAGACAAGATTTGAGTTCCCTCTTTAATTGAATTCAAGCTGAAACCATAGGTACAACAACAACTAAGCCATGGTTCCCACCTAGTTGGCTATATGAATTGATATTCTCTTTGATCAAATTAATAGCATTGCAAATTGTAAATTGGGAAAAAAATTTTGAAATATATATAGTGGAAAATTAGCTCTTTATATTAATTAGGTAGCACAATCATAGGGATTCAACCCTAGAATAGAAGATATATACTTGTGTATATACATATATATACACTTGTAACTTCCTAAGATAAATATACAAATATGTAGATAATTTCTTCAGAAAACTACATGGCATTAGAGCCATATAAACTCTAACCTTCTTGAATATTTTAATATTTTCAAATGGGGCTTCCTAGTGAGAAGCTACTATAGGAAATAACTCTAGGGCATTTTGCCATCCTAGGAGTGCAAGCACATTTCTGCCCTTCCAATCGTGTCTGATCATCAGAAAGGAAGCGCGTACGTCTCACGCGCCAAATTTGCAATTTTGATAAAGTCCTACTCGTTGGTGCGTGGAGGCCCGTGTGATTTATTTTGGGTGATCGAATTTTGCTTTTCGATATTGATTTTAGAAGTTAGAATAACCCTGTGAGTTGTTTTATGATTCAGTGATTTGGTAGGTGATTTCCTTCTATTTCTACTTTGGCCTACTCGGAAATTCTAATTTTTTACGGGTCTGAGTTTCTGAAATTTTTATAGTTGCTGAATATCTACTTTATTATAATTTTATTTTGTTATTGGTTTAGATGCTGTGCTTTTAGAAGCCTTTTTCTTGCGATAATTTTGTATTACGAGCCTTTTTTTTGATATAATTTTGTTTCTGTTGTTTTAATATTTTCTATGTTGGTTCTCATTTTGGCTATTTTAAATTATGGGTGATTGACAAAGACAACTAATGGTAATGAGACAAAGGTATGAACCCCCTCCCAGGTGCCGTGGGAAAGACACAAATGACGGAGTCTGACCGAATGGTACCATCAGTTCGTTCGTCACAGAAAAATTGGAAATGCCAAGACTAGATGGAACCCCGCTGCAGTCTGTTCGCGATGTGTCATATGTCGCACATCTGCGTCTCGGGGTGCGCGGTGGCGTTCTGCAAGTACACGGGTCATATAAGTAATAAAAAAGATTATCGTCCCACAGAGATTGAGGAATAGGGTATTAATTCGTTATGCTCGACAATTATTTGGAAGATCAAAATTAAATGGAGTTGGATTAAACTAAGATGCAATTAAATTAAATAAATTTTAATTAAAATAAGCAAGTGGAAATAATCAAAAGATAGATTTAGCAAATAATTATGGAGTTGGTCTAGTTATGGGGTTTCTATTAATTCTTGGGTGCAAACTCTAAATAATTAATTTATGATGCCCAAAATCCTCTTTCAAGCTCAATTGGACCGCTACAACCATATGACATCTACTTTCGTAGCCTAATATGGTATAAAACGTTATGTCAATTCCTGAAGGAGTACTAGCCTAAAGTATCCAAAATCCTCTTTCGACCTTAGAAGGACTATTAAAACTATGCATATCTACCATTTATTGTAGCCTAGCATAATTTTAACTCATTAAGCTGGTGTTAATTATTTATCCTCAGAGAACCTAGCCTATTTCTAGCGCTAGAAAGAAATTCTAAGTTTAATATGTGAGATTCGACCTAATTTGTCAACCTTTCAGTCTGTTCAAATAGATATAATATCATGCAAATATGGGATCCTGACATATCCACAGGCATTAAGTTCAACATATTAAATCAGGAATTAAACATACAACATAAATTATTCTATTCAAAGTTGCATTTTAAATTAATAGATACATCCCATAACTAGATCCAAATATTTAGCCTAGCATTATTACAAATAAATTAGCACAAATATAATTCATAAAGGGAAAAGCCATAGATTAAAAACTCAAGGTTTTTGATTGGTTGCCCAAGTTTTCCATGTCCAAGCTCTTGCTATTGGCTCTTTTCCTCTTCTTTTGTATTTGTAACAACACTCACTAAATACTGACTCTCTCTCTTAATTTCTTGGCTGAAGTTTGATTGGCCACTTAATTTCCTCTCCTGCTTGCTTTCGGTAACAAGTGCCAAAGAGCAACAAGAGAGTTGTCAAATGTTAACTAACCAACCAACCCGTTTGAAGTCTTTCTTTCTCTCTTATATAGACTTTTCTTCCTTGAATTTCATTGGTCCACATCATCTTGTCCACTTGATCAACTTGCATCTGCAAAGCCTGCTTCTACCATCCATGTGAAGAAAAGAAATGATAAAATAATCATTTGAATTTGAGCCAGGTTCATTGCTTCTTCAAAACACTACAGTTTCATTTTAAACGACGAGGCAGGAGATCATTTTGATGCTTCCTTTACTTGCCCCAGGATTCTCCATGCAGTTGCTTTCTTTCCTTTAGCTGATATGTGGAATTGTTGGCTCCCATTAGTCCACATCTCCCTATGTCAACTTGCACAATTTGACTTGCCAAGCTGCTCTCCACCACGTAAAAGGTAATATAAAATGCTAAAGGAGGCAGCTCACAAGGCTAGATTCAATGCTTCTATAAAAACTGTGACGTTTCAATCCAAACGATCTGGCAAGAGATCGTTTTGCAGCTCACTTCGTGCTTGATTCTCAGTTGTCCACATTGATCAAATTTTCACCACTCTTTTTGAATTTATGAACGTTGGACAGGGGCTTTTGTAGTCTTTTCAGGGACATGGCTTAGGCTTAAAGCCTCATTTGTCATTGTTTGATGCCAAATGGGTCATATGTGGTCCAATTTTGCTCAAAATAGCAAATATTAGTGTAGTCTATATGATAATTCAAGGAAGAGAGAAAATCATGCAAAATGGATTTTTATTCCTATTTTAATATTCAAAATGAAGCTAAATTTAATTAAAACAAACGGTAAAACATATGCATATTTTGTTGTTATCACGGTCCCTTCTCAATTTGTTCTAGTTTAGGCCTACGCGGCTAGTTTGTTTGATTAATTAATCTGATTACCAATTTATCAAATTTATGGCTCTATTTAGCGCTTAAGTGGTGTCGGATTTGGCTCTTTGGAGCGCTTTTGACTATGTGGTGTGTTAGAGTCACCACCTTATTTTATTTTTATTTTCGGGGAAAATATAAGGTAAAAACCTCGTGATTAACTCCTTCAGTGTGGCACAATGCATAAAATGCACTAGCCTCAAATCATTGGGTTTGAGGACTAGGTTTTAGGCTTCATTGCATGTGGATCAAAAGTTTGGGTCTTAATTGAAAATCAAAAGTGTTGTTTTGCATGAATGTCAGTTTATTGACGCATTGGCATATTGATAAGGCATGGCAATATTTGAATATAGTGCATTAAAGTAAGCAGATCTAATAAAGATTGTGTAATTTAGAGGGGAGTCTGACTCTAGCCTCATTATTGAGGATTCTAGGTCATGCGGCACATTCCCCTAAGTCTCGACTGGTAAGTTTGTCTAGGGGCTTGCTACCTAGGCTGAAATCCATAAGTATGCCTTCATACCTCGTTTGTATGAAGATTAGGGCGCACGAAGTTCTACCATCGATCACAATGGTAGGATTTTGAGGGTGCCACTCTTAGAGTGGGCTTATTAGTGTGCCAGTTGATTTTGGCTTAGTTTGAAAACTTGGTTCATGGTTTTGCCGGGCGGACCAAGCTTAGTTTGCTAGACGGATTAGGCTTAAAGCATGCATAGTGCCGGACAAACTGGGCTTTGACAATTAATAATTTTTTGGATGGACTAGGCTTAATTGACAAAGTCTGAGTTTGAGTAATTATACCCTTGTGCTTGTGACGCGGCCAGATCGGAGTTCCACGGTGAGTTGTCAACCAAGGAGGTCTAGTATTCCTCCAAATATAAGCTAAGATAAGGTGAGAGGACTCGTATTATAGTCTTATAATGTTGTTAAATGATGAATTATTAATCAATTGCTAGATTTAATTAATAATGAATCACCTAACTAGTAGCTTTGACCTAAGGAAGATCAAAGTGTGATTGAAAGTCGAAAGGATCAACTTTTGAGAGCCAAGCGGGCTTTAAACTCAATTATGGAAGATGAACAAAGTCAGACTTTATGGTCATAGAATAGTAAAAGTGAGAATGAGAGTCAATGATGCTTGAGAAGTGCTCGATCAAGTAACAAGAGGTGGTTTGAAATGAGGGGGGAGTGTGTCATTTATAGGCAAAGGGGGTGACTAAGCCAACTTGGTCGACGCTGACCACCCCATTATCTGTGGTGAAGAAGTCTTTTCCAAAGTTGGAGGAGGTTCTTGGCTATAGCCTTGTCAGCGCCGCTGCTGGGTTGGCCGATGCCGATCCTAGCAAATCAGCAAAATGTCCCACTCTTTTGGTTTCTAGGTTTTTAGGCTTTCGGGAGTCTATTCGAGGCCCAAATGACGTCCGATTAAGCTGATTCTCATGCCACTAGAACCGTAGCGGAATTTCCTAAAGCCTGGTGCTAAAATCATGGTGAATAAAAGGCAGTAGTCAATGATGTGGTTCTAATAATAACCAAGATCATGAAACAAAAGCTCAATGGTTCTTATTTTTGTAACTTGGATAATTAGCAGGAATTTTTGGTAGTTGTGATAGGTAATAACCTCATCTTTTGAGAAATATGTTATTTTAACTATTGAAGAGTTTCCAAAATGTTTTCAATTCTAAAGTCTTAGATAGAAAAATTAGATAAAAAATTTCTATTGTATGTTTCTTGTGTGGTTTTACAATCCAAGAATAAGAAACTACCTAAATAGGAAAGTCTATGATTCTACATTACTACAATGGTATTTCAACACTCTCCTCAATTTGGTGCATAGATATTACACATGCCCAATATGCAAACTAAAGGATGAAATAACTTACTATTCAGCGCTTTGTAAACACATCAACTAGTTGTTCTTTTAAAGCTATCTGGGAAACATTTAGGAAGCCTTCAACTATCTTCTCTTTTATAAAGTGATTGGTTTGATCACTTTATGTGTTTTATATATAAGATCAATCTCTATGTGTTTGATTCAATCATGTTGAACTAGATTATTCACTATACTCTCTTTCATCAGCTTACGCATCCATAGGAGTTCACAAATTTCATGTGCCATAGCTTTATATCCGACTTCTGCTTTAGACTTTGCCATAATCGTCTATTTCATATTCCTCCATATGACCATGTTTCAACCAACAAAGCACAATAACTAGTAGTTGATCTTGTCGTCAAGAGAACTAGCCTAATTTGCTTTTATATATCCTTTTAGTTTCTAATGACCATGTTTAGAAAATAGTATTCCTCTTCTTAGGGCTGATTTCAAATATCTCAAAATCTGATTTATAGCTTCCAAGTGAGATTCCCAAGGGCTATGCATGTATTGACTCACAATACTAACAACATAGACAATGTCTGGTCCAGTATTGGCAAGATGAAAATTCCTTTCTCAAACCTGATGAGGATGCTTACTTTTTCGCAAAGGAAAAATGATAGAACGGGTTTGGTTAATTTTATTTTAGAAAAAGTGGTTTTCTTTTATTAGGCCCATTCGTTGATTCTCAGATTGAAAATATCTTACTTTAGTGAGAGTTTTAATTTGGAGTTGCCACCCTTTTTAGGAAAAATTCTCAAATTAATCGATTTTTTGGAATTGACTAATTCAATTTAAAATAAGAGATTGGGTAAGGGAGTTAGGTACGGTATCGAAAGTGTGTTAGACATGGAATTGCCCAGCTAAATCGACCTCCTTATTGTCCATTAATTCACAATGATTGATAATAGGGTTAACTTTAATTGAGATGTAAAATAAGTTTTAATGCGATTTTAGAAAGTATGTCAAACACGCATATAGTTACATGTAAAAGCACAAAATAAACATCCAAAAAAGGGGAAAACAGAAAGGAATTACATTCTACTCAAATATCCCATTAAAATTTCCCAAGTCCTAAATTGATTACAAGCAAGAAATAGTATGACTCACTAATGTCCTTTACATTGAGCTTAATAAGAATAAAACACTAACTCAAACATAAAAAGTAAAGCAACAAACACAACAAACATACAGGCTAATGAATCAAGCAATAATGTCAAGGAATCAAAATAAAAGTTAGCAAAGTTAATAAGTGTTGGTTAGAACAATGAATAATAGCATAATAATGAAAGAGCATAAAGTAAATGGCTTAAAATTTAAATGACACAATCTAAATGAATTGAAAAGTAAAGGGCAGAATCATAAAGCATTGTTATTTAACTTAGAATGGGATTTGAATTCAAGAATTCATTATTCAGCATGAATTATGGACAACTATGGCCATCACTACCCATTTCCATTCTTTATTTGCTCATCTGGATTAAAAATGAGTTTAATAAGCACTTTAAGTAAGGATGCTTAAAGCTTGGTTCCATTGGATCCCAGAATCAAAGCTAGGTTATTGATTTTATGTTATTAAGATTTTGAAATGAAGACCCAGGCGCCACATGTAGTGGTGTACGAGTGTTGCATGATTAGAAAACTCAAGAAAATAGTTTTAGAAGCTATTTGTGAAGAAGTGGCTTATGCCACTATTACCTATGGCTCACACCACTACTACACAGACACCTCTCTTCTTGGTTTATCATGGGTTTCCCTCATAACCATACTTAAAAGAGGTGTTTTTGAACACTAGAAAATAAAAGATGGAGAAGAAGGTCTGGATCTTAGTTTTTCTTGTTTTGAAGAAAAACTTAAGATTAGATTGAAAATGGAAAGGAATACCCAATAAATTTTTTCTTTGATTAATGATCGAAGATTTGTTTGATTAATTAGTGTTTAGAGAAAAGATTGATTGCAAAATCCACTGAAATTCTTGATAGAAAACTATTCCCCCTTAACCCTAATCTATAGAACTTGTTATAGATTTAGATTAAAAGAGTTTTTAAGAAACAAAATACAATAGTTTGGCTAGGCAATCAACTTTCCTCCCTCTTTTTCCTCAACCCTTGGTCTATTTACAGGCAAAAGAGGCTAGGTGACCTTAGTTTTAGGGCTTACACGCACTGATGGGCCCCAAAATAGGTTGGTCCACTTTCACGAAATCAGTCTGGGTGGCACACAAAATGAGTTGGTGCACCAGGATGCATTATAGGCGCACTCGAGAATCTTTCTAAGCTCAAAAAATGTGAAAATGACTCGACGGGTCACATTTCTTAAACTCAAAAAATTCATCCAAGAATAAAATTCATCAGATGTCTTGAACTCATTTTATCACAAAAAGGTTATCATCATTGAGTTTTTTTGGGGGCAAAAATTGAGCGTCTACAGTTTGCCCCCACTTTGATATATTTTGCTTTAAATCAAGATGCCGTCAAAGTCTAAAGTAGATGTGCAAGTAAGAAAAACTTACCTGCTTTGCGTTGAACGGCTTGGATGTAGGAAGTGCGCCAATTTGGCAGCTTTGCTGATATAGAGTGCCATTTTGGTGATGTTTGGCAGGTGAATTGCGTTATGATAGTTAATTTCTTCTACATTTGGTGGCTTTGTTGAAATGCATCACTTCGGAAGAGTCTCATTTTAGACATGTAGATTTGAGGAATTATTCCATGGTGATGGTCGATAGCTTCTGTGGATGACCTTGCCATTTTGGTGGCTTTGCTGAAATGTGTCACTTTCGAAATGTAGAGTGGAGGAATTACACCATGATGACGCCCGACAGCTTCTGTAGTTGTTTTTATTGTTTGGTGGCTTTATTGAAATGCGTCACTTGGGATAGTCTGCTGTGTAACTTGGGATGACTTAGGTTCACAACTTGGGACGGCTTGGGTGCACCACTTAGGACAGCTTGAGTGTGCCACTTGGGACTACATGATCCGAAATGCACCACTTTCGGCGGGTGCCACTTTGGACGTTGGATGGAGGAGTTGCACCATTATGATTGTTGGCGACTTTTGCGAATGACTGCTCCATTATTGCAGCTTAAGTGTGCACTTGGCACGACTTGGGTACGCCACTTGGGATGGCTTGGGTACGCCACTTGCGATGGCTTGGGTCCACCACTTGGGATGACTTAGGTGCACCAATTGGGATGGCTTGATTTGAAATGTGCCACTTTGGATGGGTACGTTCTCTGAACAGCTTAAGTGCGCCACTTGGGATGGCTTAGGTGCACCACTTAGGACAGCTTGGGTCCACCACATGGGACGGCTTGGGTCCACCATATGGGACGGCTTGGGTCCACCACATGGGATGGCTTGGGTCCACCACATGGGAAAACTTCAGTGCTCCACTTGGGACGACATAGGTGCGTCACTTGGGATGACTTAATCTGGAATGTGTCACTTTGGTTGAACCTGCATAAAGGAATTTTGCTAATAGGAAAGAGGTCCTTGGCCTATGGTTTAGTATCAAAAGTTTCATGATTATGCCTAGAAAAACATGCTCTTATGACAAGCGTGATTTTGCACATAAATGTGAAATGTGTCTTTGCACAAAAATATAAATTAAATCACAATTATGGGATTATGTGTGACTTTGTGTGAAAAAAGAATCGAGAAAACTCACCTATTGGCTGCAAAATTTTATTTGAAACTAGCGGTGATGCTCTTACTTCAGTAACAAGCCAGGGCGGGTTATTGGTTGAGCATAAGAGTTGAGACTGAGCAAAAGGGGTCGAAAGTTTCAAACTGAGCCTAATGAGACCTATGAAGCTTATAAAATGATGAAAAACCTTATAGGCTTCACTTTCATTTCTTGGCTAGCTGTGCAATCGGTACCTTTAAAGTCTTTGCTCATGGTCTATTATTAGGAGAAGCTCCTCTGTTCGGTGACCTATATGAATCACAATGGTGAAGGTAGTTTGGCCCATACCTCCGGGGTAGTTTGGCCAGTTTATTCTTCAATTGTCTTTTATTGTGGGCTTGCCTTGGTTTATACTTCGATTGCCTCTCATTGTAGGCTTTGGCATAATTTATTCTTTGAAGCTAATTGGGGTGTGTTGAAAACCAACTTCATAGGTCTAGGTAGAAGTATGCTAGGAATTCAGTCGACTGTGTGAAGTGGCGTAGGTGATACTTATGGAGGCGACTATTGAGGATGCCCTTATTCCTATAAGTTTTAAAACAAAAAACCATAAGAAAAACTATGCATGATATGCAAAGCTAATGCAAAATCTTATAACGCAGTAAGCTTGCATGGGTTGCCATTTGAAAAGTTGGAAGGCTCATCCTGGTCGTGGTGTTCGACCAAGGATGAGATACGAGTAGTAGAGTGATGTTATCAGGAGCATTGAGCTCGAGGATGATTTTGATGACACTCAATGCTAAATTTAGACATTCATTGTCTGTATTTGTCTTTATTTTGTATGAGCTCTAAGAATAGTTCGACACATTGTATGAGGAGTTCATGGTCATTTCTGGTAAGAGGTCAATTATTGATGAGATATCCATAGTATCTTGACTAGATATTGATCCTACTTCATTGATCATTTCTTTGCTCGAGATTCCTTTTGACTGATATCCCATCAGATGAATCAAAAGTAGGCATTTTGCCATTATTGCTATTATGAAAGTAGGCATAAGATTGTGATCATTCAGACCGTCTTGGTTGCCATTTGACAGTTTTTGTATTATAAGTTAGTACTTTGTACTGATTGATATTGATAATCATTGTAGTATTAAGCTTTTGCTGATTATAGATCAAATATGGAACAACTGTGTCCCATTTTTGAGACTTTGACCTAATTAGGAGAGTCATGTTGGGATCTTGACACTAATTTTGGTCTGATGGGGGACCAATAGGTTCTTCAAGTAAATATACCCCCAATCAATCTCGTATGCTCTAATTTTTGCCTAAGTCGCACTTTTTGGGTTCTTAACTTAGCTAGCCTTCTTTCCTTTTATTCTCTTCATTTGCTCTAACTATTACCTAAGCTGCCCTTTTTGGGTCTTCAGCTTAGCGAGCTTTTGCTTTTCTTTCTTTTTTTTCTCTCTTTTTTGATTGATTGATTGATTTCTTCTGCCTAATTTTTTCCTAAGCTGCGCTTTTCGGGTTTTCAACTTAGCGAGCTTTTTGCTCTCTTTTTTTTCTTCTTTCTCTTCTTTTTTTTATTGACTGGTATCACCGTTGCAACTTTGGGCTTTTAAGAAGCTTAAGATGGTGGGATTGCCAACACACCAACTGCTATGGATCATAGCACTTTACTCAGTGGTGAGATGGAGGATCGGACCACTATTTTTGCAGATTATTATTGTAACAAATATTATATGGATCCACCCATGTTGGTATATACAACATGTCCTTGTGTCTTCATTTGAGCTATATGTGTGTGTGAGACCCCTTCCGAGCGCCATGGAAAGGATCTAAAGGATGAAGTCTTTCTAGACGGGCCCATAGGATGATTTCTCATGAAAACTGGGAGGAACTCCCCTACGGTTCCTTTTGTTGTTGTTGGTTTGATTATCATGTTTGTCAGCTTTATGGCTCGGTTTAGTGCTTTTAAGTGATGTTAGGTCGACTCTCTGGAGCGCTTTAACTATGTGTGTGTTAGATTCTCCACCTTAATTTGTTTTTATTTTTATTGAAAATATAAGGTAAAAACCTTGTGATTGACTCCTTTTAGTGTGCCACAATGGATAAAATGCATTATCTCAAATCATTTGGTTCGAGGATTAGGTTTTTGGCTTCTTATGATTGAATCAACAATTGGGATCAAATTGAGAAATCAAAAGCAGTGTTTTGCATGAATGTCAGTTTATTAGTGCATGAACATACTAAAATGCATGACAATGTCAAGAATACATTTGAAGTAATATTCGAAAAGGTGTGTAATTCAGTGGGGAGCTCGACTCTAGCCTCATTTATCGAGGATTCTAGGTCGTGCGACACATGCCCCTAAGTCCCCACTGGTCAGTTTGGTCGAGGGCCCTCTACCTAGGCTAGAATCTATAGTGAGGCCTTCCACCTCGTTTGTATGAGGATTAGGGTGCACGAAGTTCTAATATCGATTAGGAGCGTATGGTTTTAAAAGTACCACTCGGGAGGTGGGCTTGCTGGATGCCGGACGGATCGGGCTTTGGTCTAAAAACTGATTTTATGATTTTGTTATGCTTTGTTTGCCGGACGGGCTAGGCTTAAAGCATGCAATATGCTGAGGAAACCAAGCTTGAAAAATATTAGGCGCCGGACAGATCGAGCTTGAATTGACAAAGGTTTGAGTTTATTGATTATACCCTACATCAGGCTGGGGTCGAGAGGTTAGCTTACGCGTGTGTGTGGCTTCAGGGTTCCATGATTTGCCTTCTCGATCAAAGAGATTGAGTCTTGCTCCAATGTCGTCAAGGATGGGCACGAGGACCCTAATATAGTCTGTATAATATTGTTGATTAACATATTATTAATTAATTCTTAAATTGATTAATAATATATTAATAACTAGTAGCTTTGGTTTAAGGAAGACCAACGAAAAGATCAGCACTTGAGAACCAAGTCGGGTTCTTACTCCACTAAGGAAGAAGAATAAAAATTGGACTTTATGGACTTAGAATCACTCTTGAGGGAGAGAGAGAGTCATTGAGCCTTGAGAAACTTCAATCATGCCACAAGAGATGCTCGAAAATGAGGGAGGAGGGCCATATTTATAAGTGAAGAGGGGGCTGTGCCAACATAGATCTGTGATAGGGTCCCTCAAATTAGCGCAAGTGTGCTCTTAATCGGCGCTGATGGCAGGGTGATCGGCGCTGGCTCTAGACAGCCCAATGTCGGCGCTAGGTAGCCTGGTGCCGATCAGGGCATTTTATCAAAATGCTTTGGCCCTTTGTTTTCAGGGTTTTTAGGCTTCCAGAGCTTTATTTGAGCTGATTCTCATGCCGTTGGAACTGTGGTAAAATTTCCTAGAGCTTGGTGCTGAAATCGCAGTCAATAGATTATCCCCTCTGAGAGATTGGAGCTGATCAAGGCTCGATTTCTTAGACTTCGATTTCAACAGCACTGAAAAGAATTTTGGTCTAAGAACCATACTTAGGAAGATCGTGGTGATGTCTTGAACATCCTTTGGGAGTCTCATATGATTTCGAGAATATTTTTCTAGAGGCGGTTCGATTCGGCTGATTTTGAAAAGTTCATGTGACCTCCTTAGGCCCTGTAGGTAGTCCTGATAAGAGTCTGATTTCTGGTTTGCCCTCCTTTTATCCTATAGGAAGTCCTAATAGAGTTTGATTATTTGAAAATGATTGTTTTACCCTTAGTTAGAGGAAAATCGGTCCTTTGCATTGGTGGCCTATTGTCAGCTCTAATCAAAGTCGTAACCACCCGTAGACCCTATAGGTAGTCTCGGTAGGAGTTTGATTGTCTAAAAATTACCATTTTACCACTAGTTGGTGGGAAAACTAGTCTTTTGCTTTAGTGGCCTATTTTTAGTTCTAATTAAAGCTGTAACCTCCTTGGACCTGTAGGTCATCTCGGTAGGAGTCTGATTGTCTGAAAATTACCGTTTTACTCCTAGTTGCTGGAAAAATTGGTCTTTTACCCTGGTGGCCTGTTTTTTGCTCTGACCAAAGTTTTAACCTCCTTAGATCTTGTAGGTAGTCTCGCTAGGAGTCTGATTGTCTAAAAATACCGTTTTGCCCTTAGTTGTTGGAAAAACTAGTCTTTTGCCCTGGTGGCCTATTTTCAACTTTAATCAAAGCTGTAACCTCCTTAGACCCTATTGGCAGTCCCGGTAGGAGTTTGATAATTTGAAAATTACCATTTTACCCCTAGTTGGTGGAAAAATTAGTCTTTTTCCCAAGTGGCCTATTTTCAACTTTGATCAAAGTTGTAACCTCCTTTGACTCTGTAAGTAGTCTCGGTAGGAGTCTGATTGTCTAAAAGTTACCATTTTACCCCTGATTATCGAGAAAATCAGTCTTTTGCCCTAGTGGCTTGTTTTGAGCTCTAATCAAAGCTCTGACCTCCTTAGACCTTGTAGGTAGTCCCGGTAGGAATCTATTTGTTTGAAAATTGGCATTTTACTCCTAGTTGTTGGGAAAATTGGTCTTTTATCCTAGGGGGCTATTTTCATCTCTGATCGAAGCTGTAACCTCCTTAGACCCTGTTGGCAGTCTCAAAAGGGGTTTGATCGTCTAAAAATTATCGTTTTATCCTCAATTGGCGGGAAACCTATCTTTTGCCCTATTGGCCTGTTTTCAACTCTGATCAAAGTTGTAACTTCCTTAGACCTTGTAGGTGGTATCAGTAGAACTTTGATTGTCTTAAAATTATCATTTTACCCCTGCTTATCGGGAAAACTTATCTTTTGCTCTGGTGTCTTGTTTTCAACTCTAATCAAAGTTGTAACCTCCTTATGTCCTGTAGGTAGTCTTGGTACGAGTCTGATTGTCTAAAAATTATTATTTTCTCCCTGATCATTAGGAAAATTGGTCTTTTACCCTAGTGGCCTATTTTTAGCTCTGATCAAAGCTGTAACCTCCTTGGACCCTATTGGTGGTCCTGGTAGGAGTCTGATTGTCTAAAAATTACCATTTCACCCCTAGTTGGCAGAAAATCAATCTTTTGCACTGGTGGCCTGTTTTCAACTCTAATCAAAGCTGTAACCTCCTTAGACCTTGTAAGTAGACTCGGTAGGAGTTTGATTGTTTAAAAATAACTGTTTTATCCCTAATTGTTAGGAAAACTGGTCTTTTGCCCTAGTGGTCTATTTTCAACTCTGATCAAAGTTGTAATCTCCTTAGACCCTATTGGAAGTCCTGATGGGTGTCTAATTATTTGGGATTGTTCTATAAATCCTATCCTAGTCTATTTACTTTGGAGTTGGTTTAGAAATCGTGTTTCTGATTTGGACTTTGTCTGAAAAGCCTATTCCAAGTTTGATTACTCCGTAATTAGTCTGACAACCCAACTCTAAGTTTAGAAACCCTACTTCTGATCTAGACTTGGTCTAAGTACCCTATTTTCTTATGTTATTATCTTAAAGTTGGTCAAGATTTAGTCTGAAGAACCTGTTTCGAGGCTGACTATCTTGTAGTTGGTTTGGAAACTCTATTTTTCATCTAAAGTTGGTCTAAAAACCATTGTTTTGAGGCTGATTACCTTGTAGTTGGTATGGATACCCTGTTGGTCATTTGAACTTGGTTTGCAAACCCTATTTCAAGGTTGATTATCCTATAGTTGGTCTGGAAGCCCTATTGACGACATGGATATCCTGATAGTTGGTCTCACTACTAGACAAAATGTTATTAAAGTCAGACAAATTTGTCTCTAACATATAATAAAGCATATCTAAAGTGGCGTTAGAGACAAAAATCGCAGTCTCTAAGTTCATAGCTAATAACCTCGTTTCTAATTTTTAGAGATGACTAGCAGTTTGTTTCTAAATTTAGATTTGACTTTATCCGTCTCTAAAGTGTGCATTCTGTTTCTAAATTATTAAAGAAGTTCTTTTTATTTTGTTTCCAAATTTATCTATAGAGACAGTCTATCCGTTTCTAATTGTTATTAAAATACATTAAAAATAGATTTATGGTCTCTATTTTTGTTTCTAACCATAAATTAGAGACGAAACTTCTGTAGCTAACTAAATATGTCATCACTCACACACCAAATAAATAATCAAATAATAATACTAAATCGGCCGCCGATTTTATTAAAAATTTATTCAAATACTTACAATCTCAATATTATTCACAAGAGTATATATATGCCATGGTTTACATTAGTATACATGTCCTACCCAAAATGCTATATGCACTCTGATGCCCTCTTTTGGTCCTGACAGGTGCCATCCGCTCCTAACCTGTGCGTGATAGAAATCAACATGCTGAGTGGAAGACTCAGTGGTGCTAAATAATTATAAACTTAAAACATCCAAAGAACACCAAATAACTAATTTCAAACAATACACTTTTTTTAAA
>CANUEX010181013.1:0-30194 GCA_948099535.1 Jatropha multifida | reverse complement strand
CCTAATTCCATTTGATTTAAGGATTTTTTCGACTGAGTTAGACTATTTAAATTCAGTTTTCGATTCGGTTCGCGGCATAAAATATTATTTTTCGTCAATTCTCATTGGTGAAAATTTACAATTAAATTTTAAATAAAAATTGTTTTAAAAATAAATTAATAGGTTATTTCACCCAAATGTCTTGGGAATAAAAAAGACTTTTGACCATAAATCATGTGCGAGAACTATAAGGGTAGAGGTCATGCATTTCTTACTCCCTTCCCCTTTATTTGTAAATTGTGACAGCTCTTTTTCGCAAGTGTATGAAATCACAACAAGTAATAAAGAGAGAGTAGAGTATCGTTCCCACGAGGATTGTATACCAAGTACCAATATGTTAACCTACTATTATTTAAATGATAATAAAGAGAATAACTGTAAAAATAAAAGAAATAAAGTAAAACAATAGAAAAGAATTCAAGCAAGAATAATTATTGAAAAGAAATCAAGGTTTAAAAGCTATTAGAGATTTTGACTTCACTTATTTCTATTCAATTTATTTTATTAGTTTGTTAATCAATTTGAATTATTCAAGTAAGGGAAACAACTCTAAAATAACTAACAAGCTCTCCCGATATATTGTTAGCTATTTTAACTGTTTAATTACCTATCTCCCAATAGTGCAATCAAACATGAATTAAATCATTAAGTTTTATGGTTTGTTTAAGAATTCATAACCTGAGGTTATTAACTTATGAAAACCCCCATGAAGCAAACCATATAGCTTTCGTATCAAGTTATTATTCCCATGTAATTTATTATCCTTTTCTTATCAAAAACCCTTATTCCGATAGTGATTAATGAAATAAATCAATCTAGAGGAGAAACTCTGCCTGGAAGTATTAGGTTCAATAATAAATTATATCTTGAACAAGGAAAAGAAAATCTAATATCATAATTGGAGTAGAAATTAAGCTACACCAAATTCCTAGTATGAGAGTTTAGTTCGACATATTAATTAAATAAAACTCAATTAAAATTGAAAATAATTCCATAATCAATATGAAAAATGAAAAATAAAAACAAGATTAAGAGTTTAGAGATAAAAATTAGTCAACGAATAACGTGGACAGCTTCCTTGATTCTTTACACAACTTGAATACTCGAAATCTTAAAAGAAAGAAAAAACTAAGAAAAGAATAGAACAAAAGATCTAAGTTCTAAGATTCGATGATGCCCCATTTGATCCTCTAATTGTTGTTGTGATCTCTCTTATATAAGCTTTATAGGTTCTCTTCGAATCTGAGTAGAAAACTAGCTGACCTAATTAGAAGAAAATATTATCTGAGTAGGAAACTAAATTTATGCTATATTTCTTTGTAATTAGGAGTTTTCTTTCACCAAATAGGGCTGAAACATAGATAAGGTGGACCCTTTTATTATTCCCATGCAGTCCCATGCACAGGCTACACCCAGATATTCAAATCTATGTGGGCTAAATAGTTGAATTCGGCCCACTTGAATTTTCAACTTTCTTGGTGACACAGCTGTGGCGTTTGACACAGCCTGGCCGTGTAGTTTACTTGGCCATGTTGAGTTTTTAACTATAAATTTTGGCTATTTTTTTGCTAAAAATCCTTCAAATCAAACTTATCGAGAATCATGGAAACTTAATTAAAAACATAAATAAATCTAAATAAAAATTAAACTAAAAATACGACCTATCAAAGTTCCCCAAACTTAAACCATTGCTTGTCCTCAGCAATAAAACTAAAAATAAACCAAACACAAACCAAACAAACTAGCTTAATATGGTTGGAGATAACTGTTCACAATCTTAAAAATAAAAAAATCCATTAACATGAAAATAATTCAAGTGTTTCCTATGCTAGTCATATCTTTGCAAAAATTCAAGCTTTTAACGAAACACATTCCTTAATGTGAAGATAAATCAATAAGACTTCAACACTAATAATTGATCAAACTATGATAGATAAAATATAAATTTTCACAAAAAATATTAACCTTTAAATAATAGATGAATAATTTAAATTCAACATTCTCATAGGCAAAATTTGTTACCCCTTCTCACAATTTTAAATGTTACATCATTATTAAGATAAAAAGGTTTTTTATTAAGGTTGTAATGGGGTTTGTAAGATTGATTTAGTTAAAACAAAGAAGATGGATATAGGATAACAAAGAGTGCAAAAAGTGAATAATATCAAGATTTTAATTATATTAAAATATGTACTTTTATTTGTAAAGGGATATTATCTTGAAGTTTTTTACTAGCTCAATGCTGGAGATGCTTTGACAAGGTCTCTTCATAATTTTTAAATACTTTCTTCCTTGCTAAAAATAAGTTTTCCAAATTTGAATTTTTGATTGATTACTTTTTGGGGTGCTTCTTTTAAAATTTTTCTAATTTCTCCATTTGCTAGTATTTAAATGAAAAATTTATCTCTTTTATTTTCTTGCTGTGTTTTAATAAAATCAAATCCTTCAACTATACATGATTACACTTGGGGTAAGGAATTAAAATTGGTTTAAAAGCTAGGTTTAATAGGGGAAACAAGAAAAAAATTGGTTATAGGTTTCAAATTGGTTGCAAGGATCATAATTCAAATTAGGGTGGCTTAGGCTGAAACATGAAGTTTAACAAAGAATGCCTAAATTATCTTTTTCTAATGTGGGCATTTTAAAAATTTTACCTCAAAGGAATTTTAATTTTATTCTAGGAATGCCAGGGTTAAATTAATTTAGATCAAAACATACATATCTATAATAATAATTACAAAAATAGGTGTTTTATGATCTTAAAAACAAATGTTCACATCAAGGAATCATGTTAAGTTACAAGTTCAAATTCAAACTTAAACTTAAACATACTTTAATAGAAAAATAATTAAATTCATAACAAGTTATTAGATTATGATAATTTTTAATTTTGCTGAAAATTATTCCAACCATATTAAACTAATAAAGATAAAAAAAGAAAAAAAATTTTACCGAAATTTTCCCTTCGCCCAACTTAATCTAGCTTATTGTCCTCAATATGTGAAATCGAAAATAATTCCCCAAACTTAAGATCATGCCCCAACACAAAGTGTAAAAATTTTAAAATAAAAATGAGCTAAGAACCTCTTATAAAATTGAGCAATACAATGAAAATTTAAGGAATATCAAGGCATGGAAAATCCAATGGCTAAAAGCTAAATGAAAGGAGAAAAACAATTAAAAGAGCAAAAAAAAAAATGGTCGCATGTTGGTGTGCCATGGGCGTGTGGCATATGACACACTCTGGGTGTGGATTCTGACACGGTCGTGGGATTTGACACGGTCAGGCCATGGCAATTACAGAAGTGAGATCGTGAACTTGCGCTGCTGCCATGGGCGTGGCCCATCCCATGGCCTGGGTGTGGACCTTTTTGAGTATGAAGAATTAGCATTGATAGCGTGCTATGAGCATGGCCCATCGCATGGCCAGGCCATGGAGTCTCTTGAACCTCAAGAACACTTCTCTCTTTTAGTGCTTCATGTCCACAACCGTGGCTTTTGACACAGCTAGGCCATGGACTCTTCTGAACCTCAAAATTGAGTCCCTGTAATGCCCATAAATAAAATTCTAAGTTTGGTGAATAATAATAGATTAAAGTAAACACAAAATTAGACGAAATCTAATAAATTTTAACATAACTAAATGAAAAGGAAAACAAAATTAAAGAAATACTAAAATAAAATATTGGTTGTCTCCCACAAGCACTTCTGTTTAACATCGTTAAGCTTGACTTTTGAATGGCGAACTTCATGGAGGTTTTGAGTGGCTTGAAAATTTCTTCATCATAGTCTTAGGCAAACATTCAGTTGCTCTAATTTCTTTTAACTTGAAATTTAACCAACCTAAAATGTCCATGTTCTTTTTTAAATCTTGCAACAGCTTTGTTTCTTGTTCATTAGATAAGCGAGATGAAATAATAATCGGAAAAGAATTTTTCTCACCTAAATATGCATATTTCAAATGGCATGGAAGTTGTTTTAATTCAAACTTAGGAGGTGCACTTTGCTTTTTAGTTTTGGAATAATGAATATCAATGAATGCAATAGATTGGTTTTTATTTTGCTGAAATTTATCTTCAAAATTAGCATCATACAAATTATTTTTCACACATTCATTAGTATCATTGATACTAAAACATTCATTATGATTCATAATATAGTTGCAAGATTTAAGAGCATCAAAGGTTACCTCTTCATGCCCTACCTTCAAAGTCAGTGTAGCTTCATAGACATCAATTGACTCTTTGGTAGTTGCAAGGAATGGTCACCCAAGAATGAGGGAACTTTCTCTATTTTCATCAATGTCAAGTATAACAAAATCAATGGGAAAGATAAACTTACCTATTTTGATGAGCACATCTTCTACAATTCCTCTTGGATATTTAATTGAATGGTCCGCCAATTGTAGAGACATTCTTGTAGGCTTGAGCTTCCCCAACCCTAACTCCTTGAACACTTTGTAAGATATGAGATTTATACTTGCACCCAAATCGGCTAAAGTTTTATAGAAATCAAATTTACCAATGGTGCAAGGTATAGAGAAACTCCCAGGGGCTTTTAACTTTGGAGGCAATTTATTTTGAATGATTGCACTACATTCCTCTGTTAGCATTATCGTTTTTCGATCGTCAATCTTTCTCTTTTTTTGCAAGAATTTTTTTTAAGAACTTCGCATAATCAAGCATTTGAACAATAGCTTCTAAAAAAGGAATGTTAATATGAAGTTTCTTAAAAACGTCAAGAAATTTAAAGAAATTCTTATCTCCTTTAGACTGCTTTAGCCTTTGAGGAAAAGGGATAGGTGGCACATAAGGCTTGACTTCTTGTTTCTCTTCAAGATTGATGATGGGGGCTTGACTTTTTTTCTTGGTCACCTTTTCTTTTTCTGCTTCTTTGCTTAGTGGATCTTCTAATTGCTTTTCATTCCTTAAGGTAATTTCCATCACTTGCCCTTTAGGGTTCCTCTTAGTATTGCTAGGTAATAAACCTTGAGGTCTATTATCCATCATGTTTGCTAATTGTCCCATTTGCACTTTCAAGTTCCTAATTGTTGCTTGTTGGACTTTGAAATTCTCCAGAGTTTCATTCATGAGTTCCATGTGAGATTTAGAGAGAGCGGTAAGAAGATCATCGTGAGTCTTTTCTTCTAGAGGAGAAAAACTTGGTGGTGCATTCAAGGCGTTGTTTGGATTCCCATAAGAAAGATTAAGATGATTTCTCAATCTGTTATCATAAGAGTTATAATATGGGTAATTCTTCCTTCGTTGATTCAATACATAGTTGACTTGCTCTAAAGTTTGAGGATTTAGAGCATCCAACATACTTCCCTAACTCCATGTTGCCCATTACACCTGTCACATGCTTGTACAATAGAATTAACAGAGTTAGTAGTCAACAATCCAACTTCCTTACCATATTATCTACCTTGGCATTAAGTGCAGTAATGACATCAATCTCATAGACTCTTGCAGTCCTTTTCCTTTCAGAGGCATTTTGGTAATGGCTATTGCTCGCTATCTCTTCTATCAAGTCATATGCCTTATTAATCCCCTTTCTTTCAAAAGATCCACCAGCAGCTGCATCTAAAGTAATCTTTATGTTAGGGGATAATACATTATAGAAAGTTTGTACCTGTAACCACTTGAGCAAAGCATGATATGGGCACTTCCTCAATAGGTCTTTGAATCGCTCCCAAGCTTCCTACAAACTCTCTTGATCATGGTGGGAAAAAGTCACTATCTCATTGCTAAGCTTGGTGGACTTTGAAGATGGGAAGAATTTTGCCAAAAATTTTCGAGCTAGTTCCTCCCATGTAGTGAAACTGCTTGCAGGGCATGATTGCAACTAAGCACATGCTTTATCTCTCAAGGTGAAAGGGAATAATCTCAACTTAATGGTATCCTTAGAAATTCCATTTTGTTCGTTGGTATTGCAAATCTCCAAGAAATTTGTGATATGGGCATTAGGATCCTCACTAAGCAAACCTCCATATTGGATTGAGGTAGAAAGCATTTGAATTATTGCAGGCTTGATATCAAAATTATTAGCTTCTACTCTAGGCCTACTGATACTTGAGGTGGTCCCATTAAGAGAAGGGGTTTTATAATCACATAAAGTGTGAACAAGAGGTCGAGGCCTTTGATTTTGTTGTTGATGTTGTAATACCTCATATTCCTCTTACTACACTCAATCGTGTAATTCATCCTCTAATTTGAGCCATGTTTGATTGTCTTCTTTGTTCACGCTCTCGATTCCTTCTTGCAGTGTTATTCCTTCGGCAAATCTTTTCAATTTCTAGGTCAAAAGCTAAAGGTTCAACGCTCTGAGATCGTCTTTGCATAAACACCTGATAATTCCTTAGAAAAGAAAAATTAGAATAATATGGAATAAATGTCTAAATTAATAATAGGGTAATTAGTATTGATATTGGTAACGCCAATCCCTGGCAACGGCGCCAAAAACTTGACAACTCTTTTCCATAAGTGTACGAAATTGCAACAAGTAATAAAGAGAGAGTAGAGTATCGTTCCCACGAGGATTGTATACTAAGTACCAATATTATATTAACCTACAATTATTTAAATTAAACGCATCCAACTCGAAGCCTTGACCTTCTTCTAAGACATTGAAGCATGTTTTGCTCACATGTCTAGCATCACAGACCGCCTTGTAAAAATCGATTATTTTACATTAGAGGATGCTAGGATGTATTAGACCTATTAGGCCTTGCATTTTCAAATATTATAAATATTTTAAGTAGCTCAATGGAAGAGTCTTTATTTTTGAGCCAAATATTAGTAAATTAAAAAGAAGAAAGAACTGAAAATGGCCCTGCTTAAAATGTATATTTGAGGCAAAAAGAAAGGGATAAAGCAAAAAACATATGTATAGAAACACAAATATTGGGCTATAAAATAAGGCATGTTTTATTTTTAAATAAGTTTCATGGACCTTTCTTTAAACTTTGGATTTGTTCAATCAAAGTTGCATTTCACAATTTTATGAGTGTATGATATTTTCGTGTGTTATCCCATAATCATGCATCCATCCATACATGCATCATATCCATATTTCTAACACTTATTTTGCGTAGATAAAATAGTGCCATGTAAAGAGAAAATAATGAAAACAAGTGGTTGTTCAAGGATGAAAATTCTCCTAGTCAGAGTTGAAGAACCTTCAACCCCTCTGTTTTACCAGGCTCAAATTCTCCTGATCAATTGGACTTGCATTTGGAAGTTGAACACCTTCCATCCAAACAGACTTGCTAGTGCCAAAATTTTGCATCAGATAAAATGGCTAAAACCAATTTTTTCATGGCTGATATGGAGAAGATGATTGAGAAGGTAGTTGCATTTAGCATCGAAAACTTATGAAAATTGATAAAGGGAAGGAGAATATCACCGCTGAGGAAGGAGAAGGGGATAATGACGAATCCATAAAAAAGGAATATATGGATGAAACATGGTAAGACAAGGAATTTTTTAAAAGAATGGTTGTTAAGAAAATTGTAGGTGAGCCAATGGTTTCTGAAAAAGTTGAGAAGCTAGATAAGAAACTGGAAAAGTTACACTTGTTCATGAAATCCAAGGGCATGGACCAGTATATGGATCTAGACGACGATGAGGATGGGGAGTTAGAGTTGAGATAGGCAATTTCAGTCACGTACAGGATACTGAAGGTGGCAAAATACGATGAAAATGTTGGCCCAAAGGTGCACTTAATGCAATACAAATATGTTAGAGTTGGTGGGATTGCTGACAAGGGGAATTTTGAAAATGTTTCCAATGTCTTTAATGGGGTCTGCACAGATGTGGTATTAAAATCTAGACAAGAAGTTCAGAAGAGATTGGAGAGAACTTACGATGATCTTCCTCAAAGAGTACACCTATAACCTTCAGATGGGCATTAAATTAAGAGATTTGGAGGCAACAACACAGAAGCATAATGATCATTGACTACATGGCTAGATGGAGAGCCAAGGTGACTCAAATGAGAAATAAGCCTAACACTAACGAGAAAATAAAGATCTTCATCTAGGGGACTTTACCGGCAATTCAAGAGAAGTTGTATTACATGCCTTTGATATAATTTTCCCAAGCATACGAAGTGGGGTGAGCCATTGAAGATAAAATAAAGAAAGATAATAAATATGGGAATTGTTCTAAAAACTTCACCAGGTCTAGATTCCAGGGGCCTAGTCAGTCAAACAAAGCTTTTATAGCCAATAAGAATACCATTAGCGTTGCTTAGATTTGAGAGCCACCAATGCACCACAAAGAAGATTCTCTCCCCTATCCTGCATATTTGAGAAGGTGAAGGCAATGGGTTTGCTAAAACAACTTGCACCAAAGCCTCTTTCAGTTCCTTTGCCGAGGAATTTCGACCATAATATATTCTATCATTTTCACCAAAACAAGGGTCACAACAATGACAATTGCTACCGATTGAGACATAACATCCAAAATAAGGGTCACAACAATAACACTAGAAGGGGTGTTATTAGAGTTTGAGAAAGAGGAAGAGTTGGAGAAGAAGATGTTATTGCAACAAATCTAATTATAGTGATAGACATATGGGACAGTGATGAAGAATGGTTAGAGCAGAGTAAATAGGTTTGGGTAGAAAGCAAGGATGAGATAGTGAAGAATTCTGTTACTCTAGATGTTTGGAATAGCGAAGATGAAGGAGCGAAAGTTGTAAGTCACTTGATCCATAGTGGTCGAATTTATCAACCAAATTTGGTCAGGCAGTAAGAAGAAAAGGAAAAAGGAAAAGCAAGCTCGTTAGAAATGTTGAAAGTAGAAATAGAGGATGATTCTTTAATCAAATAGATGAAGAGAACGCATACCAATGTGAGCATGTGGGATTTACTTATTTCCTTAAAGACGCATTAAGAAGTCCTATTAAAAGCTATGGTGGAGATTTCTATTTCACCATCCATATCGACAGTCGATCTTGTAAGATAGGTTCAATGGGATCCTCTCATGTTCATATGAGGAGCTTCCCCCTGAATGAAGAAACCACACTAAAGCCTTTTTTATAAAGGCTGAAGTGAGAGGCAGGGTAACCGGTAATGTAATGATCAATGATGGGTCGACTCTAAATGTGCCCATTGAAGATTCTTTCCAAGTTTAAGTTGGACATGTCTAATTTAGAAACCTTTGACGTCGTTATCAGGGCTTACGATGTCATTCAAGGAGGTAAATAGAAGGAACATTCAAGACGGTGGTCAAAGTAGGGCCAATTAAGAAAGAAACATAATTCATTGTCATTGATATTCCACTGACTTTCGCTCTATTATTAGGGTGCCCATGGTATCATTCTTTGGCGAGAGTACCCTCCACCTTGCACCAGAAGATCAAATTCTCGTTTAATAAAGAAATTATCACGATCCCTACTACTAGTGAGAGAAGCGTGGCCATGTTGAATTTAAACAAATAAGTTATTCTTCCTTAGACTAATTTTCAGATTACCGTCCTAAGTACTGATATGGGGCCTACAGTGTGCAATATTATGAAGAGAATGAACTATGAGGAAGGGAAAGGACTCTGAAAGAATCAACAAGGTGTCACAGAGCTACCAAAGATTCATACTCAGGGAAACCGTATGGGTCTAGGGTACAATGCCGGGAGCAAGCCATCGAAGAAATTTGGCTAGCTAAACATGGATGAACATTTTGTATGCTCAAGTGAGTATTCCTCTCTATGTTTTTCGATATAGCCTTTTATGTACAAAGGGAAGACATACCTACATTGGAGATCTTTATGGATGTGATTGACGTCTTAACGATTATGTCTGGGTCAAAGACTAAGTTGGAGAAACAATGAGAGACAAAGACAATTGAAGAAGAGGGGGTTGAAGGACTATAAGCAGATGCAGAGGAAGGAGTGATCCAAGGTAAGGAAGATGGAAAGAAGAAGACAATGACGATTGCTGAAGAGGAAGAGGACCATGCAAATTAGGTGTTGAAAATAATCCGGGCTTGCATTGAAGAGAGCTTCGAGGAAGCTGGAATCCTTATCGAAATAACTTCTTTTGTTAATGATAATTCTGATTGTTATGAACTTTCTTTGATCTTTAATGAAATGAACTTTGATTTTGCTTACTTGTTTGATGTTTTTCCTAATGGTTCCATTCATCGAATAGGTAAGCATATGCACATATTCAACATTAATTCATCATGCATGCTTGAATTTAATATAAACACAAAAGAAAATCCAAGAAATTTGTTAATTGGGCCAAACCTGATGCTAGAATTAATCATGAAATTTCAAAGCCTACTAAAGGAAAAAGCATAAGCTTTCAAATGGAGTTATGAAGACATGCTTGGGATGGACAGATCCATAGCAGAATGTACGATTCCTCTAAATCCTGAATCCAAATTGGTAAGTGGAAGAGAAGAAGATTGCGGCTAGAATGGGATAAGAAAATTAAAGAGGAAGTAACTAAGCATATGGACACTAGATTTTCAGATGTAATTCACTCTCCAGATTGGTTAGCGAATATAGTCCCAGTTCCTAAAAAGGATGGAAGAGTCAAGATGTGAGTAGACTATAAGGATTTGAACAAAGCATCACTGAAGGATGATTTTCCTCTCCCTCACATCAACGTCTTGATCAATAGTGTAGTAATGATGGGATGCTATTCGATCATGGATGGTTTCTCAGGATATGATCAAATTCTTATAGCATTGCAAGGCAAAGCCAAGACAACTTACCAAAGGATGGCGACCACACTGTTTCATGACATGATCCATAAGGAGTTAGAGGTGTACATCAATGATATGATTATCATGAAAAAGACACTAGAAAAGCATCCAGCAACCTTGAAGAAGTTCTTAAAAATGGTCATCAAACACAAATTGCAGTTGAATTCGAAGAAATGTGAGTTCAGGGTGACATCAGGAAAAGTACTAGGGTTCATCGTCGGACTCAAGGGGATAAAAATCGACACAGGGAAGATTAAAGGTATCCAAGAAATCGAGCCACCTAAGATCGAGAAGCAAGTGAGAAGTTTTCTGGGAAAAAATACAACACACCAGTAGGTTCATATAAAAGTTGTCTATCATATGTGATCTAATTTTCAAGCTTTTAAGGAAAGATCAGCCAGTTAAATGGAATGATCATTGCTAAATAGCTTTTGACACAATGAAGGAGTATTTGTCAAGCCCTCCGTTTTTATGCCCACCAAAACCAAGGAAACCTTTAATCCTATACTTGATAGTGGAAGATGCTGGAATGGGAGCCATGTTGGCACAAGCAGACAAAGTGGTTATTGAGAAGGCAGTGTACTACTTGAGGAAGAAGCTTCTTCCAAATGAACAAAAATATGACTTGATAGAAAGAACCTGCCCAGTGATGGTCTGGGCTATCAGAAAACTTCGACATTACTTTTTGTCCTACAAAGTGATAGCGGGATCGAGGATGGATCCAGTCAAGTACTTGTATGGAACACTATTGGTGGGGAAGCTTGCCAGATGGTTGATCTTGCTTTCAGAGTTTGATATCGAATATGCTTCTAAGAAAATTATCAAAGGATGAGCAGTGGTAGATTTCTTAGCAGCACATCCAGTAAAAGACAACGAACAGTGGGAGATTGATTTTTCCAGATGAGCATTTGAGTCTTGTTGAGAAGAAAGGATGGAAGCTCTACTTTGATGGTTCAGCTCACAGTAAAGGAACTGGAGTAGGCTTTTTATTAGAATCCCCACAAGGGGAAGTCATCCCAATGTTCAAAAGGTTGCAGTTCACAGTCACGAATAATATGGCAGAATATGAGGCTTGTTTATTTGTGCTAGAAGCTCTGATTACAATTAAAGCTAAAGATGTAAAAGTCATTCGCGATTCTAAACTGGTAATTGAGCATGATAGAGGAAATTGGGAAGTGAAGGAGGACTAATTGAAGCCCTATCTTGAGTATGTGCATGTCATTGTTTAAAGCTTCGAAAGGGTAACCTTGACTCATACAAACGGAGCAAATAACCGAGTACCAAATGCATTGGCTAATTTAGCATTAACTTAGGAACAGATCTCGATAATGCTTAAAAGGCCATTCATAATGTCTTCAGGTAGCATCCCATATTATGAAGGCTAAAGAATCATGGAAGTCGAGACTAATGAATAGCCTTGGTTCTATGACATTCTTCATTGGATGACGAAAGGGATTTATCCAGATTCGGCTACTAAAGATGACAGAAGAGCTATATAATGTTTGGTGTCACAATTCACATTGTTGGAAAACCAACTGTACAAAAGAATGTCAGATGGGGTTTTGCTAAGATGTGTGTTAGAGAAAGAAGCCAAAGTAATCATGGAGCAGATCCATGCAAGGGTTTGCGATACTCATATGAATGGAAGGGCACTTACAAAAAAGATCCTCAGGCAAGGATTCTACTAGTCGACAATGGAAAAGGACTGTGCTTCCTCTATGAAATGGTGTTTATAATGTCAAATACATGTAGATCTTAATCACATTCCTCCTTTTGAATTACATCCTTCTATTTCACCTTGACCGCTTGGAGCTTGAGGAATAGACATCATTGGTAAGATTTCACCACCTGCTTCTAACGGGCATGAATTCATAATCGTAGCAGTAGACTACTTCTCAAGATGGGTTGAAGTAGAATCTTTCAAGCATATTGACACCAAGAAAATGGCCAGATTTATTGAGAAGAATTTGATATGCAGATATATGATTCCACATCATGCAGTGACAGATAAAGGAGTTCAATTTTAGGCAAAAGTAAAAACCTTGTTAGGGGAATATGGAATCGAGCACTATAAATCTTCACCTTATGGGCCACAAGCTAACAGGGTAATGGAAGCTGCAAATAAGAATATAAAAAATATATTGAGAAAAGTGGCAAAGAATCACCATGACTAGGCTAACAAACTACCTTATGCTTTATAGGGATATTAGACCACAGTCAAATCTGAGAATGGGGCAACACCTTACTCTTTGGTTTACGAAATGGAGGTTGTGCTACCACGTGAAACAGAAGTGCAATCATTATGTATAATGTTAGAATCTAAAATTCCAAAATGCCAATGGATAGAGGATCGCTATTAAGAATTATTGGATGGTAAGAGGCCCGAGGCTTGATTTATGTATCAGCTTTACAAAAAGAGGATTGCTAGACACTATAATAAGAGGTTCAAGCCAAGTTACTAAGAGTAGGAGATCTAGTTTTGAAACAGATGAGGTCGAACACTCACGGCCAAATGGGAAAGTTTAGGCCCAATGGAGGGCCCCTTTTTTATCAAGAGGATGTTCTAGAAAGGCAAAGTGAAGTTATCAGACATAGAATGCAATGACTTCACTAAACTGGTCAACATGGATAGGCTAAAGAAATTTTACGTATAACTTGAAACGTCATGGCCAAACCCATTAACAAAATTCATCTTTTGTGTCAATATTAACTTTAAAGCCTATCATGTTTGAGACATGTGTCGATATGTAATTGTGTGAATTTATTTTAATAAAATAGAATAGCCAAAATTATATCAAACTTTTTGAGCAAAAGAGACAATTTATTCACAAACAAGTGCATACATTACATGAAATTGCATGAATTGTCTATTACATTTCATTAAAAAAATAAATCAGTAAATCTACATGTGAGGTCCTAATAGGAGACTCGCTGTGAACAACTCTGTTGATTCTGAATTGCCACCAAATCCAAAGTAAGTTTACAGCCATAGTCGATGCAGATTTGAGGAAGAAGTATTAGTCACATCAGAAATGGGTATAGTTGTCCAGTTAGGCCATGTGGAACTAAGATGAGTTAGGAATTGTCGAGTAATAAGGCCACCTTCAAATCATGTATAAGAAGGAATAGCTTGGTGGCAACCATATTGCCATGCAACTCGACTGGGATAATAAGCCACCACCATGGTCGGGCCATACAGGGGCAAAGAAGGCATCTAAGAAGAGATTGTGACTTATCCAAGATACCACCATGGACAGGTCCACCTAATTCCTTCAGTAGTAAGAGCTTGGAAAATGATAATTTAATCTTACAGGGTCACTCCAGTCAAGCGGCATTGACAATAGTCACGGATTCACGGTCTATAATTGAGTATTAAATGGTTCGATGGTGTAGCCATCACTTGCAACTTCTCGAAAGCCTACTATAGATGCATAAAATAAAATAAAAATAAAAGAAAAACTCATTAAGTAAAAAACCCACGAGGGCGGCGTCAGCAAAAATTAGAGCATGTAAAGAAAAAGAAAAGCTCATTAAGTCAAAAAATCGCAAGGGTGGCTTAAGTAAAAATTAGAGCATAAAAAGAAAAAGCTCGTTAAGTCAAAACCCACAAGGGTGGCTTAAATATAAATTAGAGGACAAAAAGAAAAAGCTTGTTAAGTCGAAAACCCACAAGGGTAGCTTAAGCAAAAATTAGAGCACAAAATAAGGAAAGAAAATAAAAATGCATTTACCTGCTGTAGGAGCAGGCTTCCTATGTTTTCCTAACCACACGAGTGCTGTAATAGGGTTCTGAGCATGTTTTCCCAGCCACACGAATGTTTTCGCTAGCACAAGTGGAAATGGCATACGACGCCTAATTATCTGTTCAATAATGGGCAATACCTCGAGGCTGCCATAGCCATGAACACCACTAAATAGTAAGTACTGGCTGAGAATGCAGAAATAGACAAGTGGAGGCCAGAACAGACTATCATGTTTCATGTTCATAGCACAATCAATAAGAGGTTGTAGGGGCACGAGATTAACTCTAGGTTCATAAGCAAGTAGTTCATGGAATGAAAAATTAAAAACAGGCGAGAAACATGAAGCAAGATCACCATTTAACTAGGGGAAAGTAGGGATTTCTCCAATCTCGGGTCGTTTACCAATGATGATGTTGAATTCTTTACACAATGGACAGATTTCAAAAGTCGTTATGGCGGAATAAATTGTCACAAGGATCAAAGCGGTTGATCAATCATTGCATCAATCTAGATTGGATCTACATATTTCGGTAATAGCTCAAGCCTTTGAGTTCAAAAGGAGAAAGCAATTCCCAGTCATCACGACTGAAACTCCAGAATAATGCTTCAAATGCAGGCACTAAAGACCGATCCATAGCAAGATAGAAGAATTAGAGGAAGGGAAGAAGTGGTGAAAAATGTAGGAGCAATGTGGGTTTTATAGCATAATGATGAAAAAGGATGGAATGACAGCTAGATGCAGTGTAATGTGAGTTGGATACCATTTCGTAAACAATCTGATGTATAGCTGTAATGTATAAATGCACTAATCATAATGTTTGAGAAAGATTATCATCTAATATTCATAAATTCAAAATGTTTATTATTTGTCAACCACTCCAAAGTGGGTCCACAACATGCAAACTAGAAAGCAGAAAAGGGAAAACAATAGTCTACACTAAAAGGGTCCTACTCCGTAGCCTCCGTAACCTTATCATCGGATGCATCCACCTAATCCTTGTTGAACTCCTCAACCTCCTCAACCACAAGCTCCCTTTGACTGGCACTTCAACCAGCGTGCCCACAGGTGCTCTTCGATCATGACCTGTGGAAGGACCCACGCTGAATCTCTGCAAAACATATAATTGACATAATTAAATACATTTCATGCATATATAACATACGCATTATATATATGTATTATCTTGTATTTTGTACTTAGAGCAGCCTATTCATTTGAAAGCCTCAACATGGCCAATTGTAGTTGAGTTGCCTCGTATAACTAGCATGCCTCGTTATACCTGCAAAGAAACAGACATAGAAGCATGTCATAAATAATGAAAAGGAAGGCAAACGACAAACAATGGGTGAAGAGGAAAGCAAAAAAGGCACTCGCATGACTGCAATTGGAAGGTATCATCTAGACTAGCCTCACTCGGGACGGGTCCAGCATACCTTGAACAACCTCACTAGTACTCTCCAAAGTGAAGGTGAGGGTTGAACCAAGCCCATATGTTAGCCTCCAACAATGACAGTAGTATCAAGGGCAACCGACCTAGAGTCTCTTCACTGGCGCTTATCGTGCTGCTGTGGCTGCTGCAAAGAATCAAGATACAGTCTGTGAATAAAACATGAAGGTATTAGGGCAAAGCTAGGAAGTAAAATCATCAAGAAAAAGAAACTCACCGGTGCAGGAGGCACATCTGGTCTTGAATCAGGCTCTTCCATGTCAGCCATGGATCAATCTCCCTAAGAGGAGGAATGCAGACCAACAGCTCTGTCCTAACAAAATGGACATAAGCCTCAGGCTCAAAATCAACAAGGAAATTGGTGACTGCTATGCCTCTCCGACTTTTGGAAATCTCTTGGTCAGACTGGATCAACCTCGTTAACATCATTAGATAAGGGACGGTATGTGGAACTCACCGATGATCTAGGCCCAACTACCACTCATAAACTTTCTCACCTAAGTAGTATGAATCATAGAATAACCCGATAAAGAGTACACGCCTCTAGTCATAGACAACAGTAGTCTAGACAAATCTAGGAAAGTCATCCACATCACCCCAAGGATAAGGCACAATCTGTAAGATGGATAGAAGAAAAAGGAAAAAAAGATAGAAAGAAAAAGAAAAGAAAAGAGAGAAAAGAAAAAGAAAAAGAAAATTGCAATAATAACAATAAAAAAGGGGGAAAGAAGAAGGAAAAGTAATAATTTACATACAGAGCATGAATGGATTACTCAATCCCACTTGAGGTTGTTCAATAGCTGGTGGTATACTCGGACATCCGTGGAAGTATGGTTGTATTTTCGAATGTACTGCTATGCCCAACCACGAAGAAGGATGCTCACATCCCAGCCTCCCAGAACACTTGATAATACGAGCATAGAAAGAATGCCATGCTCACAGGCTCATATCTACATCATTCAAACTCAAAAATCAGTGAATAGTAGAAAATTAAAATAAAAAGGCAAGTAATATAAAAAAAGGGTTTTTCGTATCTCAAAGGCTCACCTAAAACTAATCTTCAACTATGCCCCTCAGACACACAGGTCCATCCGTAATACAAGTACAATAGAGCAGCTCCTCCCCAGTTATATTGCCAGGTGTCGTCTAAGGCATGCAGAACAGGAAGAAGTGCCAAGTCGACATCATTGTCAAAGTCAGTAAATAGAGTGGTGGAAAGGAGGTACTAAAGCTAGACCTGAGCCACTGCATCTATGTCCATACCCTCAACCTGATCACGAGGCATCTCATGATACTACAGGTAGATGCTATCATATCATACCCTATCCTGTGTAATGATAGGCTCCACACTGATAGCGTCTCGGAGACTATCTCATAAGCCCCAGGCATCTAAAATCCTCATCTTGTCATTGAAAGGAATAGATTGCCCATTGAAAGATAACTCACTAGTAGCAACGAAATCAACTGGAGTGATATTCATCTCTCTAAAGTGCAAATGGAAAGTGTGCATCGAGTCCATCTAGAATGCTAACGATTAACAAGCGGCTTCGAACCCTTAGCAATGTGTCTATAAAATGTCAAAGCCCACTACTCTGATTCAATCCCACACTTGTTCAGGCAAGTGATCAAACCACTCACCTGCAGCGAAAGCATTGTTGTCGGATATCCCGTGGGTTATGCTCACTTGCGAAAAAAAATCCAAGGTTAGTATTTTTATTGCAATATAGTAGCACATTTTAACATATTTTATGCATACGGTATATGTACAAGCCGAAATGTGTAAAAAAAAAGGAAAACAAGGTAAGACATCAAAGAGGCAATAAGGGCTAGCCAAGGAAGGCCCCTGCATGAAGGCGTAGCCCCGGCATGAATGCGCCACACCCATACATTAAGGCGCATGCCTTATAGTTAAGGCTTATGCCTTAAGCGTAAGGCACACACCTTAACAAGTCCGACAGACCCCATATCACCCAAAACCTAAAAATCAGGTAAAATCTTGCCCAATTTTTAGTTTTTAACCTAATATTCTTGTGTTTCTACTGCAAATAATGGAGAAAATTAAAGGGGAAAGCGAAAAAGTACCTTAATCATGCCCCAACACAAGTGACAAGGCAATCAAGCTACAGATAAATGTTTTTGCCCACATTTGTATAAACTCCTTCAGCTTCATTCCCAAGCTCAGATCTCATGCCTTTGATTCAACCGTCATGTCTAACAGAAGCCAATAGGCGATATCTCCTGTTGCCATTTGGGAATATGATAGAAAAGGCTAAAAGGAACTTGAGAGGATTTTAGACAAATGAGAGATAAGAAAAGAGTGAAAGTGATGAAATGAGATCACTTGCCCCTTTATATAAAGCTGTTGGGCCCAAGGCCTAATATTGACCCACAAGCCTAGTTTAATAAAAATGGTTCAACATCAACATCCGTTCCTTGTACTTTATCGATAAATTATCAATGGGCAAGCCGAAGCTGCGCGGTATCAGCCACAAGTAAATACACTTTGTTTTACATGCCACTTCATGATTTCCAATAAAATGGAAAATACACAATAATTATATTTTAGAAATGTTTCACACATACACACACACATATAGTGCGCACATGTAGGATCACACGAAGGAAAAACCACTTGCTTTGCCGTGCGTATCAGGGCACAAATTTATGACAGCACGTACAACGCCCCACAATTCCCCAACGATTCACTTCATGTGGCTTATCATGGTGTAACATCCTTTAATTTCACACAGAACCATAAACAATTTTTCTAAAATTCCCTTATAAAGTGAATCATTCTACGTGCTTGCATCGTTTTACGTGCCGAGGCACAAAAATAAAGTTTCACACGCAACCACGCACGAACACCTGTTATGAATCCCTAGTGAAATCTGAATTTTTATCACATATAACACAGACACATCCAGTGAATCCCGAGTAAAATTTGAATTTTTATCAAACCACGCACGAACATCTATTTTGAATTCCTAATGAAATTTGAATTTTTATCACATCATTCACGTGCACGCCTTCTCGTGCTTGACATGTGATTTCTAATCATAATTGGCCATAGAGCTTTCTCTTGCTGCATGGAAAAATTCAATTTTGTAGGAATTCTCTAGAAGAGTTAGCACATTGGGCCCTAGTTCCCAAAAGAATAAAGTTCTCTAGCAAGGTCAAAACCTTAAGCCGTTGATATATGAAAGATACCAAGTCATCCAAATGTGGCGCACCTCCCAAAGCGGAGCATTTCAAAACTATCCTGAGGGACAACCTCCTAAAGTGGAGGATTTTAAATATGGGTTGGACGTAGTATCGCACCGATTCATTCATTAAAGTTGTCCGAAGTAACACAACCCTGAAGCTGTCTGTGTGGTGCATCTCATTCCACCTTTCACCGTCCTAAGGGATAACTTCTCAGAGTGGATCATTTCAAAATTTTCCTGAGGGACAACCTCCTGAATTGGAGCATTTCAAAATCATCCTAAAGGACAACCTCCCAAAGTGGAGCATTTCAAATCCAGGTCGATCGCGGTATCACACCCATTCATCCATTAAAGTAGTCCAAAGTGATGCAACCCTAAAGTCGCCTACGTGGCACATCTCATTCTGCCTTTCACCATCTTGAGTGATAACCTCCCGAAGTGGAGCATTTTAAAACCGTCCCGAGGGAAAATCTTCCAAAGTGGAGCATTTCAAATCTGAGTCGGTCATAGTATCACACCCATTCATCCACTGAAGCATCCGAAGTGATGCAACCCTAAAGCCGTTTGCGTGGCGCATCTCATTTTGCCTTTAACTATCCTGAGGGACAACCTCCTCAAGTGGAGCATTTCAAAACCGTCTTGAGGGACAACCTCCCTGTAGATACTCAATTTTTACCCTAAAAATAGACTCTGTGATGATAACCTATATTACTAAAGAAGAGGTTGAAGCACCCAATGAACTTGATCCCGAAGCAATGATTTGAGTTTAGGAAGTGCAACCCTTAGTACCTTCTTAACATTTTTGGCAAAATGATACCCATAAGCGCATATCGAGTTGGCCCGAGACGTGCCCCAGTGTCTTACGACACTCTGTGCATCACCTGGACCAATTTTATGAAAATTAGGTCGGTTTTCTAGTGGGGCCCATCTTAAGGGTGCCATCAGTGTTGATGACATTTCTCATGGTAGAATGAGTTAGGAACATCCAATTGATTTGATTTTTAAACTAGTAATCCTAGGGTAAGAAATCGGATCGATTGGATCATTTTCACATTTTCGGGATACGTGCTGAAATGGGGTCCATAAATGCGTCTCGAGTGCACACTGGATAAATTTTCATGACTTATGTTGATGCATGTACCATTTGAACTGATTTCGTAAAAAATTAAAAATCGAATCGTTCCATGGGCCTACGTGTGGAGCCCACCTGCCACATAGGTATGAATGGTGCCTATTTTCACCACATGCCTATAACTGCATCACTAAATCTAAGGTTAAGGGTTGTTGGCATTTTTGGTTAACAATTGTGAGGTTAAGAGAGAAAACACTAAAAACACAAAATCAAACCAAAAACACATAAAAAACTCCATTTTCTACAAAAAGCTTAAATGATTTAAGTTAATTTATGAGTGAGAGAGTATTATCAACACATAGTCAGTGTGTTTTGGGATTACAAACACTTCCAAAAGCGAATCAAACACACAGGCTCAGATCATCTTTAAAGATCAAGTGTTCTCGAGGTGTATTCTTCACCAACTTCAAGCAAATCCAAGGATTTTCTTCAAAACAAGGTAATTGAGAGTCTAAACTCTATTCTCTTATGATTTCTAGTATATTTTCTGTCTTGTAATTCTAAGAAACTGAGTTTTATGAGAGAAACACGTGAAAACTGATTTTTGCAATAATTTGTTGCATTTCTAAGCAACGAAGGCGCCAAGACTTAAAGGAAGGTGCTCAGCCCCACGACCAAGTGCGCACACCTTCATGGGAAGGCTAGGCGCCCTCCTTTTTAAGGCACCCAAAAATGCTTCAAATTGCAATCAACCCCTCTTCCATTCAATCTTTCGGTGATTATAGGCTTTGCTTTCCTTGGAATGGGATTTGAGTCTATTCCAGTGGTGTTAGTCTATAAGTTCCATAAGAGAAACAACATAAAAAATAGCAAATCATGCCTAGATTCTTAGATCAAAGTGGGTTAAGGCCTAAGGGTCGAAAATCCACATTTGATTTGGATGAATATGTTAATGATTTTAATCTTGTTTCTTGCAATGATTTGTGAATTAAGTTCATCTAACAAGGTGAACATTGCAATCATGAGCTTGAAATAATTTTAAAATTGTTATATTTTTATTTTTGCAAGTATTTATTTGTGTATATTTAATTATTGTTCTATAATATATATATATATATATATATATATATATAATATGTTGTTCATCTAACTCATTAACATTTCTAACATTTCTGACTATATTTTATATTTTTCCATTTTATTGTTTATGATTTATTTTGAGTAATTTATTATATTATTGAACTAACATTTTTGTTTTGATGATTTTTAATTAATTTTTGTATTAATCATGTTGTTTGAGTATTTGAATGTGTTATAGTTGTGCAATATATTTACTTTAATTTCTGAGTTTAGTGTGAATTATTTAAATGGTTTATAATTTATTATTTAATGGGGTTTGTAATATTATTTATATAATTTGTTGAGAATTTAAAAGAATTCGCATTTCAATTGGTTTGTAATAATTTTATTTTTATTGATTAATGGGATTGGGAATATGTAATGAGAATTAATGGGTAGAATGTATTTTAGGAGGGTATGTATTTTAGAATGAGAATTAATGGGTAGAATGCTTTGATTGTGATAATATGCTTGGATGACATGTTTTTAAAATTGCATAAAAATGATTTTACATCTCAATTGAAATTGATATTGCAGTTAATAAACAATGAATATTTGGACAACTAGGAGGCTGGTTTAGACCGAGTGGAATGGGTGCCTAACACCTTTCCATTTCTGTACCCAACTCCTAGACTCACTCTGTTTAAAATTGGATTAATTAATTTTAAAGAATTAATTAATCTGAGAAATTTTTTCCTAATTTAGTAAAATAGGGTAGCAACTCCAAACATTTTTCAAAACCTTACCAAAGTAAGGACACCATTTTTTGAGGATTAAAATGGGCTGGATAAAATAATTTTTTTGATTAAAATAAACTAAGCTTATTTCTATTTCAATTTACTCGAGAAACTCCTAAGAAAATCATGAGACGAACACGAAAGCCATGTCGTCCTCACTCCCAAAGAGGAGCATTTCAAAAATCGAGTCGATCACAACATCGCACCTATTCATTCGTTAAAGTTGTCCGAAAATGATGCAACCTTGGTGCCGCTTGTATGGCGCACCACATTTTGCTATTCACTAACCGAGTCGGTCACAGCATCACACTCATTTATCCGTTGAAGTTGTCCAAAATGACAAACTGCTATAGCCGCCTGTATGGCGCACCACACTTTGCTATTCATTAACCGGGTCGGTTGCACCATCGCACCCCTCCATCCGTTGAAGTCATCCAAAATGGCACACCCCTATAGCTGCCTGTATGGCGCATCACATTTTGCTATTCACCAACCAAGTCAGTTGCAGTATTATGTCCATTCATCCATTGAAGTCATCCAAAGTGACGCACCATTGAAGCTGTCCATATGGCACATTTCATTCCATCTTACACCATATGGAAGGAAAAATTATAGAAAAGAGAAGAGAATTATCATCAAGCCCCGAACGAAGTTCACATATTACAATCACACAAGTCATTCTAAGAATGTAAACAAGGTAAGTATTATTACTACTTGCACGTATATTTTACGTTTTGATAAAATCTTGCTTGAAAAGCAAAATATTATCAAAATGGGGGAAAACTGTAGATGCTCAATTTTACCTTAAAAATACACTCAATGATGATAACCTCATTTGCTAAAGAAGAGGTCAAAGCATCCGATGAACTTGATCTCGAAGCGATCATCCGAGTTTAGAAAAGCAACCTTTAATCCTTTTTTTCACATTTATGGCATGTAGGGGCGCATAAGCGTATCTCGATTTTGCCTAGAACGCGCTTCGGCGCTCTATAGTGCTTCGTGCATCATCCGGGCCATTTTCATAAAAATCAAGTCAGTTTGCTCGTAGGGCCCACCAATGACCCATAAGGGACCCATTAGTGGTGATGACATATCTCATGGTAGAATGAGTTCGGAGTGTCCGGTCGATTTGATTTCAAAACTAAGTTTCCTAGTTTAAGAAACTGGACCCATCGAGTCGTTTTCACTTTTTCGGGGTTCGTGCCAAAACAGGGCTCCAAAACGAGTCCTGATTTTGCTCAGGATAAATTTTCACACTTTGCATTAGTGTACATGTCATTTGGACAGATTTTGTGAAAAATTGAGAATCGGCTCGTTTGTGAGGCCTACGTGTGGTATGCTGTGAATAGTGGCCATTTCACCTTTTGTCTATAAATACATCTCTAACTTTGGGGTTGAGGGGTTGGCAAATTGAGGATGAGGGAAAACTTGAGTGATCACAAACATAAACACAAAATAAGATCAAAATCCAAAATCAAACAAAAATCAAAAAAGAAAAACACAACTCTAAAATCAATCTACCACACAAATCCTAAGATATCTAAGTTAGTTTGTGAGTGAGAGATTGTTATCAACACAAAGCAAGTATGTTCTAGAATCACAAACACATCTAGAACCACGAATCAAACACAAACTCGGATCATCTTCAAGAATCAAAGGTTAAGGAGGGGTTCTTCATCAAACTTTAAGCAAATCAAATTTTTATCTTCAAAAACAGGCAATTGAGAGTCTAAACCCTATTCTCTTATGATTTCCAATTTACTTTTTATCTTAGGTCTTTTAAAAATTGAGTTTTTACGAGAGGAACATGTAAAAATCAATTTTGCAGTAAATCTACTGCATTTCTAGGTAGCAAAGGCGCCAGCCTTAAGGGAAAGGTGCCACGCCTTGCGATGAAGGAGCACGCCCTCATGGGAAGGCTGGCGCCCTCACCTTAAGGTGCCTAGAAATGTAGTAGACTACTGTTCTTCCTCTTCTGTCTTTGATCTTCTGGTGATTACAGGCTTCAGTTATCTTGGAATGGGATGTGAGTCACTTCTAGTGGTGTTAGTCTATGAGTTTTAGAAGCAAAAACAACTTAAAAAAATATTAAATCATGCCTAGATTCTGAGATCGAAGTGGGTTAGGCTTAATGGCTAAAAATCCACATTTGATCCGGATGAGTACGTTAATGATTTTAATCTTATATTTTGCAATAATTTGTGAATTTTGTTCATCTAACAAGATGAAAATTGTGATCATGAGCTTGAAATATTATTAAAATTGTTATATTTTATTTTTACTAATATTTATTTGATGCACATTTAATTCTTGTTCTGTATTATATATTAGTATGATTATGTGTTGTTGGTCTAATATCCTGCCATTTTTATGCTTTTGACTTCATTTTATTTTCTACCTTTTTTATTTTTGTCATTTAATGCTCATTTCTTGAAATTTCATTGTTTATTGGACTAATATTTTGGTTTTTGTCGATTAATTTATCAAAGACTTGCATTTGTCATTTGTTTGAATGTATGAATGTGTTGTGATTATTTTGTTTCATTCGTTTTATTTTCTAAGAGTAATATAATTTATTTATGTAATTTATTATTTTAACGGGGAATGTAATATTATTGATCTAATTTGTAGAGAATTCATACAAATTCTCATTTAAGTTGGTTTGTAATAGTTAGGTATATTTTTATTTGGTTTGTAATTTATTCTATATGATTTGTAGTAATTTTAATTTTAAGTTGTATTGATTAATTAAATGGGAATATATTAAGGGATAAAAGGGTAGAATGTATTTTAAGAGGGTTTGTAATTTTTTTCTCCTCCTCCCCTTCTTTGTGATTGTTTATTTTTATGCTTAATGAGTGATTTAGATTGTGTTAATATGCTTGGATGACATAGTTTTCAAAAATTGCATAAAATGTTTTACATTTCAAATAAAATTAATACCGCAATTATAAATAAACAAATATATGGACAACCAGCAGGCTGATTTGTACCGAACGAAATGGGTGCCTAACACTTTTCCATCTCTGTATCCAATTCCCGAACTCACTCTTATTAAAATCGGATTAATTGGTTCCAAAGAATTAATTAATCTAAGAATTTTTTTCCTAGTTTTAGAATGGTGACTCCAAAATTTTCAAATATCTTATCAAAGTAAGTAAATCATTTCTTTGAGAATTAAAATGGGTTTGATAAATCAGTTTTATTAATTAAAATGAACCAAACTCGTTTAGTTCGATTCTCTCAAGTGACTCTTGAGAAAGTCATGAGATAACGTGAAAAACCATTATCCTCACTTTTATTCACACCTTCATTTTCAACTTTAGTTTTCCCATTTCATTGTATTCTCTATAAATACCCTCCTTGGCTAAGTTTATTAACAGCAAAATATTAGAAATATACAAGTGTTCCTTGGAGGGATTAAACCAACACGTAATGGGAAGAAAAGCAAACAAAAAGGGAGCAAAGAAAGGTATGGGATTTAAAAATTTTACTTTATTTTTTCAATCCTATTTTCTCAAGTTTAAATATTTATTTTGATGAAGCAAAGCTTAAAATTTATTTTTAATATATGTTAATTAATCATTCAAGATGTTAGAAATTTTTTGGATAGGAAATAATTGATCATGTAAAAGCTAGAAATTTTATTTATGCAAACTATCTCAATGAAACTACTTAAATTCAACCACTGTGTTTTGTTCAATTAAATATATAAATGAATTTAAAAAATTATGAAATTTGCAGAAGAATAGTCTAAGATGCTAGGAAGGTTGTGTTAAAAGTTAAAGTCTCCATGATGAGGGAAATTAGAAATATTAATAAAATAAAAAAGACTACTCAGTATAAGAAAGTTGAAAATTTTAGTTTTGTAATTAATTTATTTGAATAGGTGAATGGACTTCAAAATTCATGAAATTTAATTTGGAAGTGCTGTGAGATGTTAAGAATCACCTAGTAAAATTTAGAAATAAATGGATGTGAGAAGGTAAATATTCAATTAAATAAACACATACTGCTCATGTGTAGAAAAATTTGCACTAAATTGAGCATATTAAAACATAAGTGAATTAACTATGAACATGAGTATATAGTAAATGAACATGAAGCTTAATATGTATAATTTTTGTTCATAAAGCTTAATATGATCATGAATTTCTACCGAAAAGTGTTAGGCAAGCCAAAGCTATAGATTTTGAGAAGCTAGTGTAAACTCCAGCTATGACAGTATCTAAGTATGCTAGAAAATTTAATCAAATGCGCAAGTATGTACCTGCTCTATTACCATATGAAGTAGGAAGGATAAATAGGTTTAGATGAGGGTCGGTAGCATCGTTGTATAAAATTTTGACTGCTAGTGATTATGTTCCTATTCTTGGATAATAGATAGGGCAAAAATGATTGAGAATAGGGAGATGGAAGTCATAATAGCTTGGGAACAAAAGAAGAAAGTTAGAATTGAGGTTTCTATAAGACTAAGCGAGAGAGAAAAAGTAGGGATATTTAGTGCTAGTTGGCCTTCCACCTAGGCCATTTACAAGAAGACCGTCAACTACTCATGGACTATTTGGTACTGATACTCAGAGACTTCCTGTACAAACTCCATGTCGAACTTGTGGATGATTGCACAGAGGCCAGTGTTATAAAAAAATAGGGGGATGTTTTAAATGTGGGCAAATAGGTCATATGATTAGAGTTTGTCCTCTATTACCAAGAGAAAACAAATCCAAACGTCTCATACCACAGTATAGATAGCAAGAGGTCCTAGACCTAGTGGAGTTGGGAGAGCTTCTAGAAGAGGTAGTGCTACAGAAGGACCTATAGAACAACCTTCAAGAAGAGGTAGAGGAAGAGTATATATATTAGCACCTCAGGAGGCACAATAGTCAAACACAGTTCTTACAGGTACCATTCCCATCAAATCTATTAAGGCAAGAACGTTATTTGATTCTGGGGCAACTCATTCCTTTGTGTCAACGTATTTTGTTTCCAAATTATGTGTGGCTTCTTAATCATTAAAATTTCCTCTTACTGTGTCTACCGCTTTAAAGGAAGAGATTACTATTAAGAACATATATCCCTTTTGTGAAGTGATGATAGATGATAAAATTTTGAAAGCTAATCTAATTGAATTATTAGTGTTAGAGTTTTATGTTATCCTTAGAATGGATTGGTTGTCTAAATATTTTGTCACCTTAGATTGTAATGAAAAAAGAGTGATTTTTCATAGTCCTTCAGGCAAAACCTTTAAATTTCAAAGAGATAGGAGTGAAGTGCTAAGTAATTTGATTTCAGTCATTAATGCTAAGAAATTATTGTGGAAGGAGTGTGTAGGATATCTAGCCTATGTTAAAGATACTAATATAATATCCCCTAGTTTAGACCAAATACCTGTGGTACGAGAATACCCTGATGTATTTTCTGAAGATTTGACTACTTTACCTTTAGGGAGGAAAATAGAGTTTAGTATTGACTTATTACCTGGTACCACACCTATCTTTATTCCCCCATACTGTATGGCCCCAACTGAACTCAAGGAATTGAAACGCAATTGCAAGATCTTCAGGACAATATTTCATTAGACCTAGTAGTTCACCCTAGGGTGCACCAGTTTAAGAAAGAGGATGGTTCATTTTGAATGCACCCGCAATATTTATGGACCTAATGAATCGGGTTTTCAAGCCATATCTAGATAAGTTTTTAATTATTTTCATAGATGATATATTGATATATTGCAGAAGTCAAAAAGAGCATGAAGAACATTTACGGATAGTATTGCAAACTTTGAGAATAAGCATTTATATGCTAAATTGTCCAAATATGAATTTTGGTAAGAAAAAATATAATTCATAGGCATGTGATTAACCATGAAGGTTTACAAGTAGATTCTAAAAAAATTGAGTAATTGTAGACTGGCCTCAACCAACAAATGTAATAGATGTGATGAGTTTTTTGGGGTTCGCTGGTTATTTTAGAAGATTTGTAAAAGACTTTTTTAAGATAACTGCATCCATTACTAAATTACTAAATAAAGGGTTAAAATTTGAATGGAATAATAGATTGAAGAGAGCTTCTATAAGTTAAAGGAATATTTGACATCTGCACATATTCTAGCACTACCTAAGGATGGAGGCAAATTTACAGTGTATTGTAATGCATCTAGAATAGGATTGAGTTGTGTTTTAATGTAAGATGGTAAGGTGATTGCTTATGCTATTAGAAAATTTAGGAAACATGAGGTAAATTATCCTACTCATGATTTAGAAATGGCAGCAGTAGTATTTGCTTTGAAAATATGGAGACACTATCTTTCTAAGGAGAAATATGAAATCTTTACAGACCATAAGAGCCTTAAATATATCTTCCAAGAGAGAGATTTAAATCTTAGGCAACAAAGGTGGATGGAGTTACTTAAGGATTATGATTGTAAGATTTTATATCATCCAGGCACAGCTAATGTAGTAGCAGATGCATTAAGTAGAAAATCTTTAGGAAGTCTAGCACACATACAAGTATATAGGCAGCCATTAATATAGGAGATTCATAGTTTATATAACTTGGGAATTAGATTTGATTTGTCAGATATTGGAGTATTATTAGCCCAACTTGTTATTAAACCATTATTGATTAATCAAATTAAGGCCCTACAGGATGAGGATCCACAATTGGTCAAACTAAAAGAAGAAGTTGCTTTAGGAAAAACCCTTGAATTTGTGAATGAGGAGGGCGTGTTGAAATATGGCAATTGGCTTTGTTTACCAACAATAAGAGATCTAAAGGAGCAAATAATGAGGCTCATTATGCAAGCTATAGCGTACATCCTGGAGCCACCAAAATGTACCATGATCTAAAGGATATCTACTGATGGACCAGTATGAAGAAGAATGTGGCAGAATTTGTGGTAAGATGTTTGACATGCCAACAAGTTAAATTTGAATATCAAAAGTTGTTTGGACTATTACAAAAGTTACCCCTGCTAGAATGAAAATGGGAGAGGATTACTATAGATTTTGTGGTTGGATTGCCAACAACATTTGCAGGCTATGTTTCCATATGGATAATTATGGACAAATTAACAAAATCTGCTCATTTTTTGCCTGTGAAGATTGCTTATTTTGTATCCCAGTATGCCAAAATATACTTGGATAATATAGTGAATTTGCATGGAGTGCCCCTTTCCATTATTTTTTATCCAGATCCAAAATTTACCTCTAGGTTCTAGTAGAAATTGCAAGAAGCTTTAGTTACACATTTGGACTTTAGCACTGCATTCCATCCTCAAACAGATGGACAATTAGAAAGGACCATCCAAATCTTAAAAGATATGTTGAGAATGTACATTTTAGATTTCGTTGTAAATTGGGAGAAGCATTTACGTTAATTGAGTTTGCTTACAATAATAGCTACCACTCAACCATTCAGATGGCACCCTATGAAGTATTCTATGAAAGAAAATGTGGATCCCCTATTTATTGGAATAAGGTTGATGAAAAGCATATAGAAGGTCTAGAACTAATTCGAGAAACCATCGAGAAGGTACCAATGATTCAAGAATGATTAAAGATGGCCTTCAGTCACTAGAAGAGTTATGCAGATCCTAAGAGGAAGGATGTTTAGTTTAACATTGATGAACATGTGTTTCTAAAGGTGTCACCAATAAAAGGAGTAATAAGGTTTGGTGAGAAAGGAAAACTCTCACCAAGTTATATTGCACCCTTTGAGATCTTAGAAAAGTAGGATATGTTTCTTACCTTTTAGCACTACTTCCACACATGAAGCAAGTGCACCCAGTGTTTCATATTTCGATGCTCCGAAAATATGTCCCTAACTAATCACATGTGTTACAAGTTTCTCCAATTGATTTACAGTAAGATCTCTCTAATTACAAAGTTCTAGTAGCTATAGTAGATAAACAAGTTAGAAAGCTTAGAAATAAGGATATCCCAAAAAGTATTATGGTGAAGTCAATCTGTAGAGGAATGTGCTTAGGAGACTGAGTGTCAGATGTTAGATAAATATCCTTATCTTTTTAATATGTGATAATATATTAAAAAATTTGGGGACAAATGTTTAATTAGAGAGGAAGAATGTAACACCCTATATATAAAGAAAGTATTATACACTA
>CANUEX010180872.1:0-14697 GCA_948099535.1 Jatropha multifida | reverse complement strand
AAATTATTCTATCAAAATACCAATTAATATCCTAAAATTCATTTAACCTCCATAATTTCAATTAATCAACTTAACCTATAACTAAATAATCAATATACCATATAATCAACTAATTAACTATAATTATTCCTCAAATATTTTAAATTCAACCTAAAATACTAAAAATTACTAACAACTGACCACAAATATTAAAATCTCATTCAAACCATATAATTCACAAATCAATCAACTAATTAATATATTTAACTACTCAAATAATAAAATCATTCAACCAAATATTTAAAAATTAACCAACTAATTAATCACAAATTTAATCAAATAAATTCCAAAAATAGTAAATTATACCCAATAATCGTCAAATTCCCAAAAATCCTTGAATCGAAGGTTGAAGGAGGAGGGAACGATGGCCGGAAGCAAGCTGGGCTTGCTGCTAAGGTCGCGTGGAGGAGCTGGTGGTGGCTCGAGGCGGCGCGACGCGAAGAAGCTACTGAATCGCGAGCTGCAATGGCTGGAGTTGTGTTGCTCTACTGCTGCAGCAGTGGCGCAGAACAGAGGAGAAGAGGAGGAGAAGGCTGCTGGAGGAGAGGAGGTGGCGGAGCTTGTGGCTAAGCAGCTGGTGGCGTGACGCGAGAAGAGAGGAGAAGTGGGGCTGTGGCTGAGGCTGGCTGGATCGCGCGATGCAGAGGAGCTGCTGCTGTCTTCATGGTGGCGCGAGATAGAGAAGGAGGAGCTCGTGGCTGGAGATGGCGGTGCTACTGCAGGTGCGAAGGAGGTGGAGGATGCTGCTGTGGCGGACAGCTGCTGCAACAGAGGCAGCGAGAAAGAGAGACAGAGAGGAACAGCGAGGAAGAAGAAGAAGAAGAAGAAGAAGAAGAAGAAGAAGAAGAAGAAGAAGAAGAAGAAGAAGAAGAAGAAGAAGAAGAAGGAGAAGGAGAAGGAGGAGGAGATGGTGACATGGTGGTTGTGGTGGAGGCACAAGGAGGCTGGAGGTGTGGCTCAACGAAGAAGAAGAAGAAATTTAAAGGAAAATAAAATAAATAAAATAAAATAATAAATAATAATAATAATAAAATATTATAAAGTTTTTTTAATTATTAAATAAAAACAAACCGTCCAAGGTAAGTTGTCGGGGAGAAAAAAATAGTGACGCACAGTGTTTTTCAAAAATATCCAATTCGGGTCTAATTTAAATTAATTCGGTCCAATTAAAAAAATATTGGTCCGATTTTATTCGATTAATGGTTATTCAATAAATTTTCGGGAGAACCAAAATGATTTTCGATTCCCATAATATTACGTGGCGTAATATTATTGGCTAATAATTTACAATTTAAATTTAAATGGGAATGTTTCGAAATAAAAATTTCAGGGTATTACACAACACTTCTTTCTTCTTCTTCTTCTTCCACTTCTTCTCCATGCCATTCTCTTCTTTCTTTCTCTTCCATTTTCTTCAATTGCTTACCTCTAAACTACACCCAAATCACCTAATTAAGCCTTGGATTAATAATCAAACATTAAGAACTAAGCAAAAGGAGTAGGAATTTGGAGTCTTTAAGCTTGGAATTTGGAGTTACCATTGAAACAAATAAGTTGTGACTTTTAGTTTTGTGAATTTATAAGTAGAATTCAAGGATTAGGCATGTAATTGATGCATTAAATCATGCTCCATTCATTTCTTTTGTTAATTTTGATTTTAATGTGCATTTTTTCTACTTTGAAGAAAGTGGGAGGACCCTCCACCAAAGGGAAGGAAAAAGCTAAAGACTAAGGCTTTCTAAACTCCTTCAAGCTTCTTTATAAGGTTAGTACAATAGTATTCTTTTTCCCCTTTTTATATCTTTAAGTTTTCAATTTTTGGGTTAATTGTGATTTTTGGGGATTTTGTATGTTTTGATTAAATTGTTGGATTTTGGTTGTTTAAATGAGTTTTTGAATGATTTTTAAGCATGAAGAAATGTTTGAATGGGAAGAGAAACCCCTTTCTCCTCTTCACCTAAAGTTGGTTGAACTTCCTTAGGAGGAAGAGTCTTTAGTTTAACTTCATGCTTTTGTGTTCTTTTGTTTTTTAATGTGTTCTTGAATGGTTTTCCTTAAGATAAATGTGGTAATTTTGGAAAGAAACCATTTTTTCTTTGATTTGGAAGAAGTGGTCGAAACTATGGAGGGTAAAGGACACTTTGTTTTCTTTGATTTCTAAGTTTGATTTTAACTTAAATGAGTTTGTTATTGAACAATTTGATGATGGTTTAAAGCTCTACTTTGAATTCCAATGTTTTAGCATTTTTCAAGACTTAAAGAAAGTTGAATGTGTAAAAAAGGGTTTTGTAGTCAATTGTTTCAAGTAATGATTTTTATGGTTTTAAGTAGTGAATTTGATTTAGGAATTAATACTTTTAATGGAGGAAACCATTCCTCCTTTGTTTTCAATAATAGGCCGAACCTTCTTTAGTGGGTAAGGCATGATTTTATCTTTTAAATGTTAACTTTCAAGTGTTTTAAGCTATGTATATTTGTGTATTAAGAAAGCATAATTTTGGTTTTGAATATAAGAGAACTTAATGAGTATTTACAAGTTGTAAGTTAAGTAATTTTGAAATAATAAGTATTAAGTTATAAAGGTTTTGGATAAGGCATTGTGTATAAGAAATAAGATTATTTGTGAAAGAACGGATTTATTTTGGGCTATACTATAGTATGATGAGATTGATTCCGATTTGTGAGCATGCTGGGCTTATCAGGCAATTCTGTTATGTGGAGCTATGATCATATGCTAGGGTTATCAGCCCTTATGAATAGGCAAACGCGCTTATTATGTGATGTGGGTGGCGCTTTCATAGGCCACGATTATGTGATATGTGGTGGCACTTTCACAGGCCATGATTATATGATTCAGAAATCGAATCTGTTTATGTTTCACTCTGTATTAGTACGAGCCTTAACTAAGAACGAAATTTTAATTTGCTATAAGAAAACAAAAATACATTTGTACTTACGAACTTCTTTATGATTTTCAAAATGTTTAAATTTAATTAGTACGACTTCAGTACCTAATATATATATATGATTTGAGTATTTTAAAGCATATTTGAGATTTGTTATTTTGGCTATTCCTTGTTATTTAATTGATAATTATTTAGCACCACTGAGTCTTTCACTCAACGCGTTGATTTTTATCATGCGCAGGTTAGGAGCGGTAGATGCTATTTAAAGACCGAAGGAGTAGCATCAGAGTAGGAACATCATTTTGGGTAGGATATATAGTAAATTGTGATTTTGACATGTAAAGAAAAATATTGCAAAAGTATTGAGGTTTTAAATATTGGAAATGTAATTAATGAGAATGGTGATTATTTAAGTATTATGATCTTATTATATTCATGGTGTATGAATGTTAATAAATAATCCTTGGAATGAATGGCAAATTAACATGATGGGACTTATATGAACTTATGCAACCATTTAGAAGTGCTGCGTGATTTTTGAGTTGATTGAAGTTATGGGGCTTGGAGGAGAATTTATATTGAAAGTGCATTTGTTTTCTTTGCGTGGCAAGTTAATTTTTAAAGGAAACTCTTATGAATTTTTCCTAGGAATTTTCCTTAAACCTCATTTGAAAAAAAAAAAGTTACTTACCTCCTTATGAAAACTTAGCCACTTCTAATATATGATCTAGAGTTAGTAAGTAAGATAAGACGATGCTCCAGTACCGAATGTGGCATTCGTCGTTTGGTCCTTTAGGAATGGACGGTGGGTGTTACATCTAAGAAGTTGCATCTGTCTATTCGAGCAACTAGCTTGGGTGGAGGAGGGAGTTGTCTTTGGCCGGTCAGATTGGCAACCTCATCGTCTTTCTGAGGGACGGGAGCAACTGCATAATAATTGGTTTGTGGCTTCTTATATTTGGAGGAAGGAGCTAGATCCTCTTTAATCTGGCTTGACTACATCAAGTCTTCTATTTTTGTGACAGTGGCAATAAGAGCTTGAAAGTCCGAAAGGTACTAGGTCCTTAGGTGACTTTGGTAAGAGGGAAGCAAGTTCTTGACTATGATGTCAATCTGCTCCTATTTAGAAGGACGATTAAGCATCTGGCAGCCTTGCCTCTCCATCTGGTAAGGAATGAAAAGAAATTCCCAGACCCTCTATTTTGTTATCTCCAAGTCCCTTCTCGTAATGTCAACCTCCACATTATAATGGTACTGCTGGTTGAAGGCATTATAGGTTTCATCCCATGTCTTCTTTTTGGCATTATCCAAGGCAACAAAACCAACAAAGAGTGGTACCAGAGAGAGACTGCTGGAATAATTGAGCCATAAGCTCATTGTTTACACCAAAAGGAGTGAGGGCATGCAAATACATTTTCAAGTGAGTCTTAGGGCATGTGGTGCCGTCAAACTTGTTCATGGCGAGCATTTTAAACTTGGTAGGCGGCTTGGCCTCTGGGAAGAGCGGACAAGAATCTACATCAATCAAGTCTTCGTACATCTTGATGCGCTTTAGGAATTTCTCAAAGGAGTCCATTTTCTCCATCACTTTCTTAACCTCTGGGGAGGCAAAATCGTCCCCTATTTGGCTTGGGGTAGTAGTGGCATTGGAAGTGGTCCCTATCTCAAGAACCAATCCTCAGGCACTCTAGTCACCATTGGGTGGAATGGTATGCTATTTATTAGATCCCTCGATCTGATTTGGAGGAGTGTTGCCATTTTGACTGGCAGTTATCAAGGCTTTAACTTCCTCCAAGATAGTCTCTCTCTAAGTAGTGATGGTATTCTAGAGGGAGTTATTCTGTTCAGTCTACATTGTCGGGAAATGAGTCTCCTGTTCTTGGAGCATTTCTTCCATCAGTGCTCTAAAATCATTAGGTAGAGCCATTATTTTTGTTGTTCTCCAATAGAAGTAAACAAAAGAAGGGCATCAGTACACATCCATAGCAAAAGTTCTCAGAATTGTTCTCAGGTTAGAGTTTGAGGCCATATTGTGATAGAGCGTGCTCAGCTCAGGTTTTGAGGTTTTTTGATGTTTGAGGTGCTCAGGTCTATTTTGAGGCTTTAGGTGATTTAAGGTGCTCAAGTCTAGTTTGAGGCCTTGGGATAGGAGGAAGTAATGCGCGAGCTAATATTTGATGGCATGACTCGGGCATTACCCTTGGTTTGGGAAATGAGGGTGCTTAGGTATGATCTAAGTCTTTCTAGTTAGAGTGATTAGGTCTATTTTGAGGCTTTTTGGTGATTTAGGGTGCTCAAGTCTGATTTGAGGCTTTAGGATAGGAGGAAGCAATGCACAAGCCAAGATTTAATGGCATGACTTGAGCATTGCCCTCGGTTTGAGGGTGCTTAGGTATGATCTAAGGCATTCTGGTGATTTGGGGTGCTCAAATCTTGTTTGAGGCTTTAGGATAGGACAAAGCAATGCACGAGCTAAAATTTAATGGCATGACTCGGGCATTACCCCTGGCTTGGAAAATGAAGGCGCTTAGGTGTGATTTAAGGCTTTCTGGTATTTTTGGGTGCTGAAGCCTATTTTGAGGCTTTTGGATAGAAAGAAGTAACACACGAGCGAAGATTTGATGGCACAACTTTGGCATTGCCCCCAGCATGGGGAATGAGGGTGTTTAGGTCTGATCTAAGGCTTTCTAGTAATTTAGGAGGCTCAGGTCTATTTTGAGGCTTTTTGATGATATTTGAGGCTTTAGGATAGGAGGAAGCAATGCACGACCCAAGATTTGATGGCATGACTCGAGCATTGCCCCTGGTTTGGGAAATACAAGTACTTAGGTCTGATCTAAGGCTTGTTGGTGATCTAGGGTGCCCAATTGTAGACGCTCAATTTTTTCCCTAAAAATAAACTCAATGATGATAACTTGTATTCCTAAAGAAAAGGTTAAAGCACCTAATGAACTTGATCCTAAAGCAATGATCCGAGTCTAAGAAGTGCAACAATTAGCACTTTTTTCACATTTTTGGCAAAACGGGGCCCATAAGTGCATCTCTGGCTCGCTCAGGATGCGCCCCAGTGTCCTATGAGACTCTGTACAACACCCGGACAAAAATTTTATGAAAATCAGGTCGATTTGCTAGTGGGGCCCACAATGGCCCTAGTGGGGCCCATTAGTGATCCTTAGGGGGCCCATTAGTGGTGATGACATTTCTTGTGGTAGACCGAGTTTGGAAGGTTTAATTGATTCGATTCTTGAACTAGTAATCCTAGGGTAAGAAATTGGATCCATTGGATTGTTTTCAAGTTTTTTAGGTTCATGCCAAAATAGGGTCCAAAAACGAGTTTCGGGTGCACACGTGATAAATTTTCATGACTTATTTCAATACACATACCATATGAACCGATTTTGTGAAAAATAAAAAATTGAGTCATTTGTGGGGCTCATCAATGGGGCCCACATGCCGCATAGACAGTGAATAGTGCTAAAACACCCATTTGCCTATAAATTCATCACTAACTCTAGGGTTAGGGTGTTGACATTATGTTTGTGATTAAAACTTGTTTGAGAGAAAACCAACAACAAAAACACAAAAACAACAAATCAAACACCAAAAGTCAAACAAAAATACAATCTAAACTCAATTTCTTCACAGAAATCTTAAGAGTTTTCTTAGTTTGATTGTGTGAGAGAGTGTTTTTAGGACAGTTAGTGAGTTCTACACACACAAAAACACTTCCAAAAATGAAATCACACACAAACTTGGATCATCTTCAAAGATCAAGTGCTCTTGAGGTGTTCTTCATCAATTTCAAGTAAATCAACGATTTTTCTTCAAAATCAGGTAAACTGAGAGTCTATACTTCATCTCTTTTATATTTCTATTTCATTTTGGTGCTAAATCATCAAAAATTGAGCTATTAGTGAGAGGAACACATAAAAACTCAATTTTGCTTAAATTTACAGCTTTTTGGGCTGACTTGGTGCCAGCCGTTCACAAATGGTGCACGCCATTTGAGCCTAAAAGTCTATAGATTTCTAGTTTTTTGACATTTTTTGATTTTCTGACGTTTATGAACTCCGATTACCTTAGTATGGGACGAAAGTCACTTCCAATGGTGTGAGAATATTAACTCATAAGCCAAATAACTTAAAAAATTATCAAATCGTGCCTAGATTTTGAGATTGAAGTGGGGTAGGCCTAAGAGTTGAAAATTCACATTATATCCTGATGAGTACGACAATGATTTTAATGAGTATTTCTTGCTGGGATTTGTGAATTTTGGTCATCTAACAAGATGAACATTGTGATCATGAGCTTGAAATAACATTAAAATTAGTAGATTGTATTTTCTAGCATTTTTGCTATGCACATTTAATTATTGTTTTATAATATATGTTATATGTTGTTTATCTAACTCATTAACAACTCTAACATTTCTTACATTAATTTATATTCTGCCATTTTATAATTTATTGTTTATTTTGATTAACTTATTTTATTGTTGAACTAATATTTGTGTTTTAATGATTTTTGATTAGTTTTGGCATCTATCATATTGTTTGAATGTGTGATTGTGTTATAGTGGTTGAATATATTTATTGTAATTTTTGAGATTAATGTAATTTATTCAAGAAGTTTATAATAATTTTAATTCTATTGATTTGTATTAACTAAATAGGAAATGGGAATATGTAATGGGAGTTAATGGGTAGAATGTATTTTAGGAGGGTTGTAATTCTTTCTCCTCCCTCTTTCTTTGTGGATGTTTAATTTTCATGCTTGATGTATGATTTAGAATGTGATAATTTGCTTTAATCACTACTAAAAAAAAATGTTATTAGAGATGGATAAATTTGTCCCTAATGCAGAATAGACCGTATCTAAAACGGTATTAGAGACGAAAATGGGGGTCTCCAAATTCGTTGCTAATAACCTCGTTTCTACAAACATTCATATCTAATTTCATCTCCAATGATTGAAATTTTAACTCAAAGGAAACCATCTGCTTTGTCTGTCTCTAGGTCGTCTCTAAATTTTTATTTTAGATGCGAAACTTTTATCTATTTCAACAATTCGATTCTAAATTAGCACCTTTCTAGTAGTGAATGACATCGTTTTCAAAATTACATAAAATATTTTACATCACAAATGAAATTAATAAATAATGAATATTTGGACAACTAGGAGGTCAGTTTTAAACCGGGCGAAATGGGTGCCTAACACCTTCTCATATCCGCACCTAACTCTTTAAATCACTCTAGTGAAAATCGGACTAATTAATTCCAAAGAATTAATTAATTCAAGAAATTTTTTCTCTAGTTTAGTAAAATAAGGTGGCGATTCCGAATAATTTTCAAAACCTTACTAAAGTAAGGAGACATTTCTCTAAGGATTAAAATGGGATTGGATAAAATAAATTTTATGGATTAAAATGAACCAAACCCGTTTGATTTGGTTTACTCAAGAAACTCTTGAGAAAACCATAAGACGCTGTGCGAACGCCATGTCATCCTCACCAACTCTTGTTTGTGGCTTTAGGATAGGAGGAAGTAGTGTACGAGCCAAGATTTGATGGCATGAGTTGGGCATTGCCCTCGATTTGGCAAATGAGGGTGCTTAATTTTGATCTAAGGCTTTTTGGTAATTTAGGGTCCTCAGGCCTGTTTTGAGGCTTTAGGATAGGGAGAAGCAATGCACGAGCCAAGATTTGATGGCATGACTCAGGCATTGCCCCTAGTTTGAGAAATGAGGGTGCTTAGGCCTGATCTAAGGCTTTCTGGTATTTTTGGGTCCTCAAGTCTTTTTTTGGCTTTTTGTAGTCGGAGGTGCTCATGTCTGGTTTAAGGCTTTATTGATAGGTCGGATATATTTCCTCAAGTAGGGATCGGTGTTTCCCAATGAATGCTGTTTTGGGTTTACCACTAGATTGGTGTATAGGTTTACCACTGGATTGTGTTTTGGGTTTACCACTAGATTGGTGTATAGGTTTACCAATGGATTGTGTTTGGTTTAGCACTGGATGGTGTTTAGGTTACCACTGGATTTGTGTATAGGTTACCACTGGTTGGTACTTGATTGACCACTGGATGGTGTTAGACTCTTGGTCAATAACATTTAATGTGTGAGTTCATGAATTATGCTAAAATGGTTTCATGATGTAGGGTGCATATAATCCTAGGGATCGGATCTAAGGGAATTACATGCTTTTTAGTGGATTGGTTTGAGAGTCCCATCCGCTAAAGTTGGTATATACGTCATCATTTTTCATATAAAATGGAATGATTGGTATGCCAAACCCTTTACCTTACCATAAGGAACGGAGGTGTGCTGGATGAGTGAGAAACTTTCTCGACCCAGGATAGTTCTAAGGAAGATTGCCATAAAGTGATAATAGTAATTTGGTTTGCTTAATTCTAATGAATAGAAAAGATCCCAAATGATGCATCTATATGTATACAAGGTGATTTTTAATTAGACCCAAATTGGAGATCCGAAACCTACTCAGTAGTCCTCTTACTACATCTTTTGGTTTGAAAAATGTTTAAGGTCCCTAGTGGAGTCGCTAGCCTATGAGCCCCCTCTCGGGCGTCATGGGGAAGACCCGAAGGATGGAGTCTGACCAGACAATCCCATTGGTTGGTTCATCATAGGAAAATTGGAAAAATTGGGCAGAACCCCGCTACCGTTGTTCATGTTGTTAGTCCTGATGTGACTAGTGCATTTGATTAATTGATCTGATTATCAATTTACCAATTTTATGGCTCTATTTAGCACTTAAGTGGTGTCAAATTGGCTCTTTGGAGTGCTTTTGACTGTGTGTGGTGCGTTAGAGTCGCCACCTTAATTTGTTTTGTTTTCAGGGAAAATATAAGGTGAAAATGTCGTGTTTGACTCCTTAAGTGTGCCACAATGGATAAAATGCACTAGTGTCGAATCACTGAGTTCGGGGACTAGGTTTTCGGCTTGATTGCGTATGGATAAGAAGTATGGGTCTAATTGAAAATAAAAAATCATTGTTTTGCATGTATATCAATTTATCGATACATGGGCATACTTATAATGCATGGCAATATCTGGAATATAGTACATTAAAAGTAAGCAACTGGAATAAAGATTGTGTAATTTGGACGGCAGCCCGACTCTAGCCTCGTTATTAAGGATTCTAGGTCGTGCAACACATTCGCCCAAGTCCTGACCGGTCAATTAGGTCGGGGCTCACTACCTAGGCTGAAATCCATAGGTATACCTTCGTACCTTATTCTATGAGGATCAGGGCACATGAAGTTCTACCATTGATTAAGATAGTAGGGTTTTGAGAGTGTCACTCCTAAAGTGGGCTTACTAGTTCGCCGGCTGATTCTGGGTTAAGTTTGAAAAATAGTTTTGTTATTTTGCTGGACAGATCGGGCTTAGTTTGCCGGGCGGATCGGGCTTAAAGCATGCATAGTGCCGGACAGATCAGGCTTTGATAGTTGATAATTTGCCGAATGGACCGAGCTTAATTGACAAAGTCTGAGTTTGAGTGATTATACCCTCGTGCTTGTGACACGACCGGATTGGAGCTCCATGGTGAGTTGTCGACCAAAGGGGTCGAGTCTTTCTCCAAATATAAGCTAAGGTAGGGCGCGATGACCCATATTATAGTCTTATATAATATTGTTAAATTATGAATTATTAATTAATCACTAGATTTAATTAATAATGAATTACCTCAACAAGTAGCTTTGTCTTAAGGAAGGTCACAGTGTGATTGAAAGTCGAAAGAATCAATTTTTGAGAGCCAAGTCGGGCTTTAAACTGAAGTAAGGAAGATGAGCAAAGTTAGACTTTATGGTCGTAGGATCGTAAAAGTGAGGATAACAGCCATTAATGCTTGAGAAGCGCTCGATCAAGAAACAAGAGGTGTGTGAACCTTACCAGAAGCGATCGATCAATCAATAAGAAGCGCTCATAAAAGGAAGTGTGCCTTTTATAGGCAAAGGGGGTGGCTGAGCCAGCCTTGTCGGTGTCGATGACCTCCTGATTGGCGTTGGAGGAGGGTCCTAGCGGTAGCCCTGTCGGCACTGACACTAGGCTAATCGGCGCCGCCACTGTGCCGGCCGATGCCAATCACAGCTAATTAAACAATGTCGTTCCCTTTGGGTTTATGGGTTTTTGGGCTTCTAAGAGTTCGTTTGAGGTCAAACGACATCCGATGGAGCTGATTCTTATGCCATTAGAACCTTACCAGATTTTCTAGAGCTCAGTACTAAAATCTTGATCAATAGACCTGCAAATGATGCTTAAACACTCTAAATGCATATATGACATGTCTATGAGGTAGATTCTCTTTAAAACCTTTTCTAAATAAGAGTACAATCTCATATGATAACCTAAGCATTGATTAAGTTGTAAGCATGAATAAACATATTGAAGAAAGATTTTTAAGATTGCTTGATGTAGATAAACATGATTAGGGTTTGTAATTGGTTATTAAATAGATGCTAGAATGTGATAATTGTTTGATCAAAATTAAAAAGGGAGAATGTACCCTAATGCTTTATGACCGGATGAACTCTGTCCCTAGATTATGACCTGTGACTTTTAATTTATAGATTCCATGAGCAAAACTTACTGTATGATATTATGCATGCTTGCACATAAATGAGTGGATAGATGACATACTAGGACATTGTTATTGAGACAATAACTTGTTTGACTTGAGAACTATTGTGGAATGTGATTATGCTCGACTTATGCCTGATTATGATTTGATAATGCCAATTTGGTATTATGCTTGGAAAGCTTAATGCTATGCACTAGGTACACTTACTTGACATCATGTATAATAATATACTAAAATACAGTAATTCATGCGATCTTAATAGAACTACTTGAGCTATCTGTCTTATGGATATGAGATCAATACATGTGAACCTTTATGAGTGAATATTTTTTATTTATAAGAAGCTTGTAAGCTTTTATGTGTTAGGTTTTTACAGGTGTCTTTAATACGGCACAGCGAAAATAAAAATTCGTGACACAGCAAAAACCCGCCAAGGATCCATTTATTTCAATATTTTCGAATGACAGGGTTTGATTACAAACCTGGGGTTCGAAGTCGTGCTTCACCACGGACAGAAGTTGCTCCTTAGGCAAACATCCTCTACTGGTATCCACACACGATCCCACCAGACGAGCGCACGGCTGCTAGCTTTGTAAAGTTGCGGTTAGGGTTTTTCTTTAAAAAGGAGGAGGCATTTTTTTATCTATCTTAATGATCGTTGTGCTTATTTCATATGTATATAACACTTATGTATTAAAAAATAAAACCCTAATAAAAAAAAGCCTTCATATCAGATTTTGCTAACGGGCTTTTAAACCTAATTTAAAGCCCAATTTTCCTAATCTGATTATTTTAATCCCTTAGGCCTTGAATCAAATTTTAAGCCCATTAAAACCCTATGCTCGTCTATGATAATCTAGTGTGCGACCCAATAGGTCCATATTTAGTTGGCAGTGGGCCATACTCACAATGCAGCTGTAACACTCATTGCCTAATCCCCAAGAACTAGACGGCGAATGCCACATTCGATGTCGAAACACCAACCTATTCTTCTAATTAACTCCAAAATACACATTAGAAGTAGTTATGTTTCCTTAGTGAGGCAAGTAATTAAAATGTAAAATATAGGTTTTAGGGAAAATCTTACGTAAAATAAAATTTAAGAATAAAATAAAATTTTACAAGAGCTTCCCTTAAAAATTAAGTTGCCACACAAAGAAAATATGCACACTTCCAGTATAATTTCTCTCATTAATATTATAATCCATTCATTTCAAAAATATATATATATATACATCATTAATCATACATCACACATAAAATCAAGAATTAATATCTAATCAGCCGCCAATTTCATTAAATATAATTTCAATATTTACAACTCCAACATTATTTATAATAAGTCTATACATGCCATAGTCCACATCTCTATACATATCCTACTCAAAAATAAAGACTACTCTCTGATGCTTCACCTCTGATCTTCAGGTAACATCCACCGTTCACAACCTATGCGTGATAAAAATCAACGCGCTGAGTGGAAGACTCAGTGGTGCTAAATAATTATAATTTAAGGTAACCAAGCAATAAAACACAACACCTTTTAAAAACAAATATTCAAATCATAAAATATATCAAACACCGAAAATGTGCTTATTAAATCCAAATATTTTGGATAAACATAAAGAAATTCACATCTCATAAATTTTTACTAAACTTAGTATAATTTAGAAAATATCACAAATAACATTATGTTTCTAATTTCTTATAATGAGATAAAATTCCATTTTTATTTTATTAAGGCTCATACTAACACCGAAAGAATGTAAGCAGATTCGATCGTGGCCTGTGGAAGCACCACCCACCAATCACACAATCGTGACCTATGAAAGCACCACGCACCAATATCACACTCGTGGCCTATGGAAGCACCACGCGTGGCCTGTGCAAATGTGCAACCACTACCACAATAATAAGCGCATCTACCTATTTATAAGGGCTAATAACCCAAGCATATGATCATAGCTCCACCAAATATAATGGGCTGATAACCCAAGCATGCTCACATATCACAATACATCTCATCTTACCACATATCAATCAAGTATAGTAGAGCCAAAATAATTCCATTCGTTCACAAATAAATCTCATTTCTCACCCACCATTTCTTATTCAAAATTATTTCATAATTAACACCTTTTATTTCAAAATATTTATACTTACAACTTAAGAAAATTACCACATTCTCTTTTTTTTATACTGAATAAAATAAATTCAAATGGACATATTCAAAATAAATATAGTTAATATAGTATAAAAGTACTTAAATCAAGAAATTCTAGCATTTTCATAAGCCTGACCTTTGCTGTGTTCTCAAGGTATAACTAAAGTTCTAGGAATTCAAATTGAGTGAACCTTAATTCCTTAGAAAGCTAAGATAAAATGATACAAATATCATGAAGGGACCATAGTCCAGATCATTTCCTAAGAGGGTGAAAGAAACCCAAGAACACAGACCAACAATCCAAACACGATTCAGCACAACCAGTTTTGGTATAAAGATCATAAGTTGAGCTATAGGTATTCAAATTAGACACAAGAGGATGATTTAGAAATATAAGATGTAGAACTACAACTTTTCTAGGAACACAAGATATTATCTTGCCATTTTGGTGGCCAAAAGGGACAATCAATTTTGATTTATAATTGAGACACCATAACAGAACCAGTTTTGATATTTAAATCATAAGTTGAGATACAAGTATTGGAATTAAACATAAGTAGATGTTTTGGAAATAAGAGAAATGGAGCTACAACTTTCATCAAGAATTCAGAAGCAAATGAAAATTACAAAAGGGTCGAAAATGACTTCTAGTCCACTCTAAGTACACCTCTAACATCAAAATTCATTAAAAATCTAAAATTTAAAACTGAAGAGAATGAAAGGGAAATTAGAATATTATTGCACTAACCTTCAAATTAAGCTTTAAAAAGCTTAGAATACTTCACTCTAAGTCTTCCCTTTCCCTTTGTTTGAAGGTTCTCCAATCTCTTCAAAATAGAAAACTATTCACATTAAAATCAAAATTGACATTAGAAAAGAAAAGAGCATGGCTTAATGCATGAATTCTATGGCTAATCCTAGAATTATACTTAATAAATTACAAAACCCAAAAATTACAACTTACCTCCTTTAATGGCAACTCCAAAACC
>CANUEX010180848.1:0-11690 GCA_948099535.1 Jatropha multifida | reverse complement strand
ACTTAAGTTAAGCTTTTCAAAGGTTATCTATTATAAAATATGAATCGTACATTATTAGATATAGTACGATCCATGATTACTCTTGCAGAATTATCTTTTAAGGATGAGCCTTAATAATGCGATATACCTTCTAAATTGAGTTCCACCCAAATATGTTGATAAGATTCCATATAAGATATGGATCAACATGCTTATGCGAAGTGTTTGGGATCTGATAAAGCTATGAGCTAAATCAGATAGATATAAGTTTGTGGGATATCCAAAAGAAGTTATTGGATATTATTTTATCCATCCTATTGAAAGAAAATATTCATCTCAAAACATACTATCCTTTTAGAAAGATGTTTATCTTTAAAGGAAGCAGTGGGAGCTAGGTAAAACTTGAAAGGTTTAAGGACTTCAAACTTACATTAAAAATGGAACTAGAATAGAAGACTGTTGCATTAGATGAGCAGTCAAAATACATTGGTTAAAGAACCACAATGTAAATCTGTTAGGATGAGTCACAATCTTGCAAAGGTTGGAACTTCTTGTGGAGACTCGAACCTAATAAATATAAAGGAGAAATGTTTGACATTTTACTTGCAATTGCAGCATATTGTGATTATGAAACTTGTCATATTGATGACAAAAATGCATTCTTATTTAGAAAATCTAATGATTTTTAAATCAAAAGTATTTCTATATAGAGTATGCAAACTACAAAAGGTCCATTGGTAGACTTAAGCAAGCCTTTGTAGAATAAGAACATCCATTTTAATGAAATAATCAAAATAGTTTGATTACATTAAAAATGTGGATGATCTTTGTATGTATGAGAAGGTCAGTGGGAGCAGAATGATATTTCTTATTTTATGATGATAAATAGGAAATTGCATTCTACTACTATAAAAGTTTGGTCATCGAAGAGTTTCTCAATTAGAGAAGTGGCCTATATACTTGGTATTAAAATCTATATGGATAGATTTGATAAGCCATTAGGATTATCTAAATCCACATATGTTGATAAAGTGCTAAAACAGTTTAGCATGGAGGAATCCAATAAAGGATACATGCCTGTATATCAACTTGATCCAGATGAGAGTCACTGGGCTACTGTTAAAACTGTCCTTAAGTATTTAAAAATAAGTAAGGATACTTTTTCAGCTACAGAGAAACTAATGAACTAAGAGTTTACGAATACATTGATGGCATAGGATAAAACACTTGGATAATTGGCTTTAGTGCAAGTGGGAGATTGTTAGTTATATGCCCTATAGCCAATTTGATTGGTTATATTTTGGGATATAATATTTCATATAATAAATATTTGATTATTAATAAAAGGAATTTATTTATCTTTTATATTCTATCGATTGAATCTTGGTAAAAGATAAAGTCCATGAGACAATATTGCTTTGCAAAATAAATTATAATATGGTTATAATTTTGTGTTTTATATTTGAATTAAAGTAATGTCTCTAAATATTCTTGGTCGATGTTCCCCTCATTATTGGACGATGATTAGACCTGTTGAGACTGGTACATATTATGTTCTTTCCTTAAGGAAGCAATTGTTCTCATAAGCTGAGATATGTGTGATATTTAGAGCTAATATGTAGGTGCTTGTTATTTAAACAAGTCCACTGAATTGACCTGCATGAGAATTCCATATGGAGAGTTACCTATGTCTATGGAATACTCAAGTGATGGTGTGTAAGTGATCCTTTGACTTGAGATTACTAAGTTGTCTTATATAGGAATGACTATGTTTTGATTCTTTGTTCACATTATTCATTATATGAATAATAAGCAACAATTAATTGGACATAATAGGAATTGTATGAGGATACTTGTGTAATCAAGAGAGGATTCATTACCCTAGGTAAAATATGAAAAATGTTCTAATTGTTTTCTATTAGTATTGATTAAGAAATCATTGCGCAAGGTGGAGTGAAATTAGCAAATGAGATTTGAAATTTCATTCAACTGATCAATAGCTAAAGTTAAGAGAACTAACATGATTTAGTAAAGCAGACACACTCCATGCCTAATTACTAAATCGGAATATTAATGATGAAGGGATATTAATTACAATGATAAATCATGCACTGAAATGTTAAGTCAAACCACTTTGACTTTCTAGATATTTGAGTAGTATTGACATGTTGCTAGACAATGTACTTGATCTTCAAATATTAATTAGTTAATATTTTTTGCCAGTATATTTGGAACCTAAAAAGTCACACACATAAGAATGGATATGAGAAAATGAAAACGAGAAATCGAATCAAGTATGACTTGATTACAAATAAGTTTTATGGAGTTAAGGATAAAATTGTAATTTATATTTGATTACAATTTTACCTAGATTGTTAAGTATTGACTTAATTGATTTATGTCTAAAATTAAGATAAATTTTAGATTAAATAAACCTAATATTTCAATTATGATTTATTTATTTAAATAGTTAAATAAATAAATATAATTGATTAAAATGAAAAATCCTAATAATATGTGTATTATGATTTATTTATTTAAATTGTTTAAATAAATAAATAAATAGATATATATATTTAGTTATAATTTATTTATTTAAAAGGTTTAAATAAATAATTATAATTTATTTATTTGTGACCTAGGGTTTTCCTATATAAGGTTTAAGAAACAGTATAGACAGTATGTGAGTTGAACGTGAGAACAAAAGTTGTTGTTCTTAACCACAAAACAAAATAGAGAGCCTATGATAGCTAGAACCATCATACGCTCTAACCTCTCAACCCTCTAAAAGAAGTTTTAGAGTTTTCGATTGTCCATTCGTGTGGATACTACTAGAGGCCGGACGTTTGGACAACTTGTGGTTTGCGACAACCTAGCCTTGTAGATCAAAGTTTCGAACAATTTGCAAAAGAGGTATTCTTCTTAACTAATTTTTTTGCCTTATTCGTTTAAAAGGATCTCTGTTGGTATAATTAATTTATTTTAATTATATTATTCCGCTGCGCGTATTTGATATTGAAACCTAACAGAATCGTATTCACGTGTCATGACTCATTTTGACACTCCTAATATAATTTGCATTAAAAAATGCAAACACACTGTTAATGTATTTTTCAATAGTGATAATAAATTTGAGAATTTAGCTAATTATATTGATATAAGAAATTAAATATTCTTTTATTTTATGTTATGGTTTATTAGGTGATCGTTTATTTATTTAAAATATTAATATATTATACTAATTTAGTGTAGTGTGTCTAAGCATGTGGATATCCTACTTTTTTAAAAATTATCACATAGTGTACATTTTTGTATCTGGTATTCAATGTCCATACAACCTAGCTCTCAATATATGAAACTACTTCATAGACAAAGCTAATCAACCAAGATTTTATTTTATTACCAAGAGAAAATGAAGTTTTTTTAATTTATTTTTGTATTTTTTTATTAATGAATGATCATAAAAAATAAGAAGGAACTAAATTTTTTTTAGAAAAAAACTCATCTTACTTTTTTATATGTATAAAAGAAAAGGAAAGAAAACATAAAGAGTAAAGAATTGGGATTAGAAGACAATTATTCCAATTATCAATTTTTATCGAAGCGTAGCTCTAATCCGAAGGGAGACTTTATTGGACTAAAAACCTCATGAATAGGGAAAAAATTAAGCTTACCAATTCATCGAATAGTGACATTTTTCAAAACTAAATTTAAGAAAAATAAGAAGGAACTAATTTTTTTAGAAAAAATTTATGTTATTTATTTTTATTTATAAAAAAATAAAATTAATTTTTCTCTACAAATTTATTTTTATAATTTTTTTATTTTTCTTCCAATTTGAATAGAAAAATATCGAAATTCTTCTCTCTTATATTCCTTTCATATTTCCAACTAAATAGTTTTTGCTTATTAATATTAGTTTTCTTTTATTTTCTTTTTTCTCCTATATGATATTATCTAAAAATATAAAATGATTTATCTTCTTAGAATTGTTATCATTATAACTTATCTTCTTACAATTATACTAAATAACTGTTCTCCTTACACTTAGCAATTTAAGAGCCTTACACTTGGCTGTCATTTCAGATAGACTTTTTTAATTTTATATATTATATAGATATTAATATATTATCTATTTAGTGTAGTGTGTTCTAAGCGCGTAGATGTCTTACTTTTTTAAAAAATTATCATATCTCATATGTTTGTGCATATACAACCTACATACTCGTATTTGAGATTACTTCATACACCAAGCTAATCAACCAAAGTTTTTTTCTTCAAAATTTATTTTTGTGTAGTGGAAATAAGAAATTAAGTATTTTTGTTATGTTTATGATTTATTATAAATGATTATTTATTTATTTAAAAAATTAATGTATTACTTATTTAGTATAGTATTTCTAAGCGTATGGATGTCCCACTTTTTAAAAATTATCGTATCCATATATTCTTGTATCTTTTATTCTCTGTCCGTGCAATCTAACTTTTCATATATGAGATTACTTAAAGCCCCAAGCTAATCGACCAATGTTTTTTCTATTACAATAAAAAATGAAGTGTTTTCTTTAACTTTCGTTTTGTGTCATTGAAATAAGAAATTAAGTATTTTTTTTATTTTATGTTTATGATTTAATAAAAATGATTGTTTATTTATTTAAAATATTAATATATGACTTATTTATTATAGTGTGTCCTAAGTATGTGAATATCCTACCTTTTTTAAAATTATCGTTCTTATACGTTCTTATATCTTGTGTCTCATTACTGTGCAATTTAACTCCTAATATATGAAACTACTTTATAAACCAAACTAATCAACTAATGTTTTTTTCCTAAATTTGTCTTGTGTAGTTGAAATAAAAAATTAAGTATTTTTTTAAGTTTATGATTTATTATAAATGATTATTTATTTATTTAAAATACTATTGTATTATTTATTTAGTGTGGTGTTCATAAGTGTGTAGATGTCCCACTTTTAAAAATTATCATATCGATATGTTTCTGTATCTTATGCCCCGTATCTGTACAATTTAGATCTTGGTATATGAGATTACTTAATGCACCAAACTAATCGACCAAGATTTTTTTATTACAATAAAAAATGAAGTGTTTTCTTTAAATTTTATTTTGTATCATTGAAATAAGAAATTAAATATTTTTTTATTTTATATTTATGATTTAATAAAAATAATTTATTTATTAAAAATATTAATATATGATTTATTAAAAATATTAATATATGATTTATTTAGTGTAATGCGTTCTAAGCATGTGTGTTACGACTTAAACCATGGGTCATACCGACACTAGGGCCTGGGTAAACTTAAAGCCCCCGAGATCCGTAGTAAGCTTGAATCATTCAAAAATCTATCTGTGTCAATAACTGACCTTGAAAATAGTAAGCCCATATTATGATAAGGTCCAACAATCAGTCAGTAACATTCTTGGCCCAGCTTCAATATCACATTTGATTCACAACTCAGGCTTATACTCTTTGAATTAAAATACAATTAATGCACAATTTATCCGTCATAATATGATCAAACTTTTCCTATCATAATTTCTTCAAATTTTAGAAAATACCCCACAGGTTATTTATCAATATACAATAATTTTTACGTATCCAAATACTGATTTATCGTCCTGACTGCGGAATAAAACTAAAATATTAGAATAATCTGATGTCTTAGATAACTCATACACTAATATTTTCAAAGTCGATACTAAATATTGTGTCTCTACGGAGAAAGAAGCAGAGCTTTTACGAACTAGCAGTACTTCTACCTCTTGGAAAAGTTTATGGAAGGAGGGAGTGAGTTTCACCAAACTCAGTGAATAATAGTAAATAATGCATGACCAGACAATCACACAAAATGCATCTCTAATCACAGAATTTATCACACTGTCAGTCATGCACATGTCACAGCATTAGCATCCACAATTATTTCATCTTCAAATAATCAATCACGTGGAGATTAGTCTGTAGCGTCACCATAGCCCCTGATGAGTTGTCTTCTCACATAACTCATCTTCTCACACTGTCAGTCATGCACGTGTCACAGCATTAGCATCCACAATTATTTCATCTTCAAATAATCAGTCACATGGAGATTAGTCTATAGCGACCATAGCCCCTGATGAGTTGTCTTCTCACATAACTCATCTTCTCACATGTGTGCACCAGAGAGTCGATCCCCCATACCTGGCCGATTGATCCAATTCTCGCTTGACTAGCCTTCTCTTTTTTTTTTTTGGTTTATTTTTCTTTTCATACCATCAGGAGATCAACCTGTGGTTCATATCGCATTATTATATATCATCAGATGCACATAGGGGCCCAAATTCTTTTCTCATACATGGCCGACGGTCCGAGACCGTTTTCACAAATTCACGGCCAACGGTCCGAGACCGCTTTCACAATTTCGCAATATATGGCCGACGGTCCCAAACTGCTTTCACAATATATGGTGACCCACTTCATTCTAACTCCACTCAATTAAGTCAATTCACAGCACATCACATTTCATCAATAATTCATATAATCGAAATGCATCAGATCAGTCATCATAATGCAACTATGTTTATATAATAATCCAAAATGATATTATATATATAATCAATTGACGATATAGGAATATACATATATGTATGTGTATATATATATGTCCGAAATGATATACCAATTAAATTATGATGACATGAGAATGCATGTCATGCACCAGTTATTTTTACTCACAGTGATTATAGGATATTCAAATCCTAATTTCGATTCTGGTCTGGAGAGACAGTGAACGAGCTCAGACGATCTAGGAATCTAGAAATATAAAAGAACTCATCATATAACTATTCAACTTGAAATAATAATTAAAGAATTATTCTAACAAACTACGTTCTATCCTCTCAACTAAGTTCAATCTAAATTCAGCGTCATTTAGCTGCTAAATATCAGTCAATTCATTTTCTCGTCGCAATCTTTAAAATAATCTAAATTCACTGCCAATTCTAATATAACCCATAATATTCTTGTTTTAGATAAATATAATTATTTCACCGCAATCCTTTTCTTACTTAATTCAATCGCAGTCTCCAAACATTCAATAATTATTTATTTTATTCACCTCAATTGGTCCTTAATAGCCATGATACGTCTCTATATCGAATCATTTTCTTATCGATTCTAATAAGGTTAAACATAAATTCGTATTTCTATTCACAAATTAACTAATAATAATTTCTTAATAACATATTTTCTTTTTATTTAACCTTCAACTTAAATGCTTCAATTCAATCAAATATACTAGCAATTTCGCTATTAAATTCATAGCATAGTAATATTAATCAATTTCCAAATATTTACCTTATAATCATTTGTACTAATTTCCCAATTTACATCAATTAATAATCTAAACCATTGTCATTAATTAAATTCTTTCTACCTAAATTAATATTCATTTTCTTAACCAAAATTAATTCTTAACCCAATAATTCAACTAATTAATCTCTTAATTTTCTTACAAAAATTCTGCCATAATTCTTATTTTCGATCTACCATTTTATTTTCGATTACTCAACTACTAGATCAATATATACTATTCAATTGCATAATTAAATAATCAATTCCAACAATAAACCAATCTCCACACATTAAAAATTAAAAGATTTAACTAAAAATTTTGGGGATGAATTTCAGTACCGCTAATCACAAACAAAGTCCAAAATCCACAGATTGAAGCCTGAATCACGAAGTTGGTGGCTGAAATCGAGTCACAGCCGCTGGAGCTCACTGGAGCAGGCCTCTCGAAGGAGGAACGGCGACGTTGAAGCCTGCTGGACGACGACTTGCAGCAGCTAGTGGTTGCACGGAGGAGAGAGCAGCGGGTGGTGGTCGCGACGCAGGAGAGCTGCTGCAAGCGATGGCTCATGTCGCTGGAGGCCTGAAACGGCGCGACATAGGCGAGCGGTGCTGCTGGAGCTGGAGCTTGTGGCGGTGGTCGGCGTGGTTCAGAGAGAGAGAGAGAAGAAAGAAAATGAAGAAGAAGAGAAAGTGTTGCCGCTGGAGACAGAAGAAAGAAAGAAAAGAAAGAAGAAAAAAAAAATATTACTAGGGTTTCTAGAAGGCCCAACACCATTTTGGTTCAATTCGAACCAATTTGGTCCAATTCAGCAAAACAACTCGGTTTTCAATCGATTTTTAGAAAATCAAATGGATTTAAAGGTTCGGTTAAATATTACGCGGATTAAATTTATTGGCTAAAATTTTAGAATTTAATTTTAAATGAATAATTTTTTAAATTAAAATTTATAGGTATTTCAGTGTGGATATCCTACTTTTTTTAAAATTGTGGTTCTTATATGTTCTTATATCTTGTGTTTTGTTGTCGTGCAACCTAACTCCTGGTATATGAGACTATTCTATACACCAAGTTAATCAACAAAGTTTTTTTTCATTACCAATAAAAATGAAGTTTTTTTCAATTTATTTTTTTATTGAAATAAGAAATTAATTTTTTTAACTTTACATTCATGATTTATTAGAATTTATTATAAATGATTGTTTAATGTAATACTTATTTTGCGGACTGTGTTTTAAACGTGTAGATATCCTACTCTTTTTAAAAATTATCATATCTCGTAAGTTTTTGTATCTCGTGTATCGTGTCCATGCAATCTAACTCATGATATATGAGACTACTCAATACACCAAACTAATCAACTAATAGTTTTTTTTATTACCAATGAAAAATGAAGTGTTTTTTTAAATTTATATTTGTGACATTGAAATAAGAAATTAAATTTTTTTTATTTTTTCTTCATGATTCATTAAAATTGATTGTTTATTTTTTTGAAATATTAATATATTACTTATTTAATGTGGTGTGTCTTAAATGTGTAGATGTCTTATTTTTTAAAAATTATCATATTCTAATGTTCCAATTTATATTTTTTAAATTGTTTATATATTATTTATTTAATAGTAATATTATTAGGAGAAGATAAAAGAAATAAGAAGTTAACTCACACTAAAATTCTTCTAGTAGGTTTTGTATAACTCTTCCCGTCTAACTACTATCACACCCCAATTTTAATGGTGTGACAGTCCTAGGGTTTAGGTAGGTTTAAGGCCACCGAGTACCTCGTAGAACCCACAACACATACTGTAATGCTCCAAAATTTCAAATGTTAAAATGATATTATTTGGACGGGTTATGAATGGTATCACTCGAGGGAGAAATAATATTTTATTTGGACCCGGTAATAGTATTGAACATAATTAATATTTGTGGGGTTAATTAGATTTTATGTAATTAGTCTTAATTAATTAAAGTTAAGATATAAATTTTTCATGACAAAGTAAGTAATAAATTATTTATGAACAATAGTTTACCAGTGTATGAATAGCACCACCTTCGGGACTTGGTATTATTTCGGTCTGCAAAAATTACTATGCATGTCTAATACTTGATTTAATATTTTTGGAGCATGTTTGCATGATTTAGGTGGATAGAAAATATTTCATGAATATTTTTGGAGAATTAAGGTATTTAATGAATAGTATTTTTTAGTGTAGTATGTTAAGGAATAATTGAGGAATTATTTTTATGGAATTAATTTAATGAATTGGTGGAGTTAAATAATAATCAGAAGAGAATTATTTGATGAATATTTAAAGCCCTTGGATGAGAAAACTAGAGACTTAATCCTAGCCATTCATTCGACATAAAATGAGGTGGCGAAGTTTGACTTTTCCACTTAAAGCCACCCATCATTATCTTAATTTTCATTTTCTCTTCTTCTTCTCCATATTCCATGCCAACTCCATTCTCTTCCTCCATTTTCTTTCAAATTCTCTACCTCTAAACTACCACTAAACCATCGAATTAAACCAAAGTCTAGTAATAAGACTTGAAGAATTAATCATAAAAATGTGATATTGGGAGTCCTTAAGCAAGGGAATTGGAGAAAAGCTTCACAACAAGTAAGTTGTGATTTTGAGTTTTGTGAATTAGTAAGTAGAATTCATGGCTTAGACATGTAGTTGATGCACTAAATCATGCTCCATCTTCTTCTTTTGTTATTTCTTGATTTTAAGGGTTGATTTTCGTATTTTGAAGAGGTTGGAGAAAAATCCTCTAAAGGAAAGGAAAAGGTTAAGGAATAAGATTATCTAAGCTTATTCAAGCTTAATTTAAAGATTAGTGCAATAATATTTTCCTTCCCTTTTCATTTTCATTAAGTTTTCAATTCTTAGGTTTTGAATGAATTTTGAAGATTTTGTGATTTTGTTTGGGAAATAATTATTTGGTTACTTTTATATGATTTGGAATGATTTCCAAGCATGGTGGAATGCTTAATTGGAAGGGAAAACATTCCCTTCCTACCTTACTAAGCTTGGCCGAATCACTTGAGATGAAGGGCCTATTGATTTGTTCCTTTTATTTGCTTGGTTTTGGCTTTAATGTATTAGTTGATAAGTAGTTAAATGGTGGTTTAAATCTTTTCTTATACTTTTAATGATTATGGATTTTACAAGACTTAAAGAAAGCAAGATTTGAGTAGAAATGAGTTTTATGTTAAAGGATTTTGGGTTAAGACTTTCAATGGCTTTTTTAAGTATTTACAACTTGCTTTTAGGTTTATTTAAAAGAGGGGACACCCCCCTAGTATTCATATAGAGGCCGAACCACCATAAGGTGGTAGGCTTGATTTTCATTTGCTTTTAAGCTTGGTTTAAGTACTTTTATGCTATATTAAGTAAATGTTTTGAATAAGTACAGTTTGAATTTCATAAGTATAACTTTGGCATTTTAATGAAGTTGTAATTTAAGGAATTTTGAAATAATAACTATTAAATTGTGTAAATGGATTTATGATCAAATAAGTATAAGTAAAGGTTTTAATGACTTGGTTTTTAAGCCTCTTAAGTTATTTTAAGTATATATATATATTGTAAGTATAAGCTTTGATTTGTAATAGTATGAAAAATGGTAAACCTTTACAAGTTGTAAGTTTTAATGAAAATAAGAAAGTTTACTCAGTTGTAAGCGAAGTGAATTGGAAATAAAAATATTTAACTTATGAGATGATTTATGATGAGAAGATTATTAAGAAATATTATGAATTAAGATGAAAGGTTTGATTTGGGGCTCAAGTATGTATGGTTGAAATGTACTAAGATGAACTTATTTCAGTTATTGAGCATGCTCGGCTTTGATGCCATTCTGTTATGTGGAAGCTATGATCATATGCTAGGCTGTGGATGCCATTCTGAGTAAGCGAACGTGCTTACATTCTGGTGGCGCTTTCACAGGCCATATTCTGGTGGTGCTTTCACAGGCCACATTCTATTCTAATATCTACGTAACTGAAGCTGGTTATATTTCTTCCAGAATACGTATGAGCCCTTAATTAAGAATAATTCTGTTATGTTGTAAAAGAAAAATGGGAACATATTTGTATTTACAGAGTTTTCCTTATATTGGTCGAATTATAAATTTATTTTTAAGCATGAATTTACTTATAACTTCCGGAGTATTTTCACTCAATTTATCCATTTTTGGTATTTTTATATTCGATTTAAGGATTTTAAATTATGGAATTTATGGAATTTTTCTTACATTTGCTAAACTCAAAATTTGTTTTTAAGAACGAATCTCTTACTGACTTTCGAAATATTTTAATTTGATTTGTACGTCTTAAATATTTATTTTATA
>CANUEX010180814.1:0-13278 GCA_948099535.1 Jatropha multifida | reverse complement strand
AAAAGAATTATCATGTGATTATAAATAAACTGTGGAGTGTTTTATGAATATTTGGAGACTGTATGATAGGAATAGTTTGATCATATTATGACAAATAAATATTTGTATGAGAATATATTTTTATTATATGGATATGGGCCCGAGCTGCGAATAGTACTTAATACTAATGCTGGGTTAGAATTGTTAACTCTGATTATTGTATGAATAATGTCATAATATGGGCTTACTATTCCGATAGTCAAATGATAATAGGAATGGATTTTTATGGTTTAGGCTTACTACGGGCCTCGAGGACCTTAAGCTTACCTAGGTCCTAGTGCCGGTCCAGCCCACGGTTTTAGGTCGTGACAAAGTAAGAGGGAGCGACGCCACACAAACGCAGAGGAGAGGAAGAGGAGAGAAATGGTTGCACGAGGAAGAAGATTGCATTTTGTAGCCCTTAAAAAATTGCAACCGATTATATCTATTGCAAATCGATCGCAAATTAGTTAACGTGGAAAAAAAATCGATTGCAAATTTACACAATTGGTTGCAAATCCGTCATGATTCTTTAAACATAATAATATACATGTCGCTCATGAATTCAATTATTTTGCAACCACTAAAGTCCGTCATGATTTCTTAACAGTCGTTATTCTGTCGCTAATCCATCGCAAACTGTTCCGACTAATTTACCCCGCAAAATTTTACAACGGATTTACTGTTAGTTGCAATTTTGTTTGCAAATCGATCTCAGATTGGTCGCAAATGCATCGCAAAGGTTGTAGTTATTTTATCGTTGTAATTAGTCATAAAACGGTGTCAAAGCGGTTGCAAAATTAGCGATAGAAATGTTCGTCGCAAAATTTGATCACAATTTGGCGATTTTCTTGTAGTGGGTAGTGGTTGAAGTGGTGGTTGAGAATAGGTATGACCTTTGAGGAGCATAATGGGCTTTACATATATTATTTGTGTAATGAATATTACACCAATTTAAGTAATTAAGATTACACATATAATTTCAATTACATTACAAGGTTAAAAAAAGTCTAATCAAACAATGTAATCAACCATGTAATGTAATTTCATTCCATTACGTAGTTGATTACATCATATCAAACATAGTATAATTATATTTCTCATTACTTCTTTAAATATTATAGACTTGTGTGGTTGGATAACGTCCAATCTCATAAAAGTTGATTAAGTGCTCATGCATACCTTCTCACATACATGTAGAGTGATTTACCTTTATGAGCATCAAATACACTCAATATTAGAATTTTAAAATGAAATGGAGCTTAAAATGATTTCAAAAAGACTATATATATTTAAGAAACTAACCCCAAATTAATCGTAAACAAAGACAATTCCTAAATCAATCCAAAGGAGCCACAAACTGGAGCAAATGCATCATATAGATACACAAAAACATAGTTGTCTACATAAACTTAACCCACTTTCTTAGAGCATAGTGTTTAATAACTCGAACCCATTTCCTTCCATAGTCTATAGAGCACTGGTCTCACATCTAAGGCTTCCAGAGAATGGTGGTTTCAGCGATCATTGAGGTGACAACATATGGATCCATGTTTGATGCTGGCCTTCGGTCCTCAAAATAACCTGAAAATTGTTTAATATATAACAAAGGAAGTTAGGGTTTTTGTATAAAATAGAAAAGAGTTACTAGAGGCTTAACTTTGAATCGTACTGACTCTTTATTTTTTTGGTATAACCAGGAGGTGTACCGACACTTTGTATACCATAGAGTGCTGACAATGCAAAAATTAAGAGAAAATGCTTTACCTTTTCCACTTTTCTCAGTGTCACGACCAACACGAATAGAAGCTCCTCTATTTGCAACTCCCTAAAAATGGTATCATGTAGAGTGGTTAATAATTTTTGTTACTGTATGTAAAACTGAGATTAATTGAAATACATGGCTTTAAAAATTTTAATTTTCTAATTGTCAATAATAGAAGGCTTTAAAAATCCCTTGTCAGTAATCATACCCAAGAAAAAGTGTGGATATCAGCAGTCTCATGGTGACCCGTCAATCTTCTCTCATTACCCTCTCCATAGGCAGCTATATGCTCCTTATGACGCAGACCCAACTTCTCAATAGCCTTCTTTATAACAGCTAGTCCACCATCATTTCTCATTGACTTGGTGCTGCAAGTTTAATTAAATGAGTCACAAACACATTGACATATAGCATAATTGAGGAAAAAGTTTCTGGTTCAGCCCATAATTACCTATAATTTGTGTGAGCTCCAGCTCCATTCCAATCACCCTAGAAATTAATTAAGAAAAGCAAGAGAATTATATGTTTTTTTTTCTAAAAGACGCGAGGCAAATAGGGAAATTAGAAACTAATAATTAAACAATATGATAAACGATAGTATGCATTTGATATGATAATTTTACCTTACTTTAATAAGAAAATTAAATTAAGAATACCTATTTTCGACCACTTCCTTTCAAGCGGTGAGGCATTACTGGAAAATAGGAAGTGAATTATCTGTTATTATTTATGGCTAATGCGGTGAGGCATTACTGGAAAAATTCACTTCCTTGCCATTTCTATTATGCACTTATGTTTAGGGTTGAGAAAAGTTCACTAGAACCGACAAGATAATCAAGCTGATATGATTTGAAGTTATTTTAAAGTCTTTTTGTCATTCACTCCCTTATGATCTTAAAGATTGACTATATAATCCTTTCTTGGTTTCTAGCTTCAAAATTAGGACTAATAGTACTACTACACCTTCTCTTTCTCTTTTTTTAGAATCTCCTTTTATTGGTTGTCTCAAGTTTAACATGGATGGTTCTTGTTGTGGTAAATCAGGACGGTCTAACATGGATGGTGTTCATAGAAATGACAAAGTTGAGGTTAAATTTTTTTTGTTTGAGTCTGTAGGTTAATGGAATCTATTGAGACTGAATTCTGTGCAATTTGTAAAGCTATTAAAATTTATTATCATTCTTCTTATAAAGAGTTTCTATTGCATCATTGAATCTGATTTCCATAATGCGGTGTGTTGGGTAAATTACAAAGAAAAATGACATTGAAAGTGGTGGTCTCTTTTTAATAGATTAGACTTCTTGTGCTTATCATTATCAAATATTATTTTTGTGCTAAGATCAATAAGCTCTTTTGCTGATATATTAGCAAAAAAGGGTATGGATACTACTACTTTTTTTGGCTTAGATTTAGTTTGGACTAAAGAAATCCTTTCTTCAGTTCGCCATCTGAAGAACTTTGTTTATGATGTATCTTCTTAATATATAAAATGGGTTTATTGTAAAAGATTTTCTTGTTCTTATCTCTAGGCTTCTGTTTTATAACTTGTTCCCTTTGTTTACATGTAAGATGGACTAGGTTTTTTCACTTATTATTCTCTAACTAGGTTGAGTGTACTGGGGGAGTTTATTGATTCGAAATTATTACTGGAGTTTGAAAAGTTTTTCTGTGATTCTAATAAAATTAATTTATTTTGCTGCCAAAAAAATGATTGCAAGCTATATTCATGTAATTTGATTTCCATCTTAAAAGTTTTGATTTATTGGATATTAGGCTGAAATAAAAGTAATTTTAAAAATGAGAGTAGCAAAATTGCTGCATATGCACCAACCTGAATTGGTTTTGGGTCAAAAGAAAGGACGACTCCTGCAATTTCGGTGATTCGCTGTCCAAACAAGTGGAGTAACATGTTAGAAAAGAGATAGTGCAAAAACTAGGGATTCACTAAAACCAGAACTGATAGTACTTGCAATTAGTATTATAATTACAAAAATTAATTACCTCAAGAATGTATCGAGCAGCCCATAATTCATCACCGGCAGAAATACCAACAGAAGGGCCAACTTGAAATTCCCACTATTGAATGTACATTAAAAATCAAAATAACAACTGTTTTAACAATTCTTTATTATTATTATTATTATTATTATTATTTTGGGAAATAAAAAGAAAGATGAAATAAATAATTAATACCTGGCCGGGCATAACTTCACCGTTGATACCACTGATGTTAATACCGGCGTACAAGCATGCCTTGTAGTGGGAGTCTACAATATCCCTACCGAAGGCTTTGTCAGCCCCCACTCCGCAGTAGTAAGGACCCTGTGCACACACACCACATGCCATGTTTTAAACGCAGATGACTCCATTGGGATATAGTCAATACACCTCATATGGGGGATTACAGGCTAGAATTCAAACCTGGGGACCGGGGAAGCCACCAACTGGCCACCCAATAGGCCATTTAACATCTTTCTGGAGAAGAGTGTACTCCTGCTCAATCCCATACCTGATAGTAACCCACAAGTAAATATTTAAAGTTAGAATCTTTTAATATTATTCGATAAAATAATTTGTAGAAAAATATGATTCACAATTTTGCATTTTTTGGCGTGAATTTTTTACTTTACAAGTTAGATTATGGTCAAAATTAAATTAAAAAGGAATGATAACTTTTTTAATTTCACTCCTAAAAATTTCCTTTGAAGGTATTATATATATATATATATATGATTAATGTATTTGTTCTTTGTTCTTATCCTACTAGGTATTGTTTTTTTTAAAATGTATTTATTATTATTATTATTTTCTGAGGAAAAGTTTATATTGACAATCACATGAGAACACAAGAACAAGTAGATGAGAATTAATTAAATATAAATGGGTGGTAGGTGTGGAATTGACTTAGTCACAAGGGAATGGAGGGATAAACCTAACACCTTACTCTTCTTCAATAATACCTAATGGCCGGTTAATTGTCAATTGAGGAAGTAGGTTAACCGGAGCTTATCTTGAGAAGGTATCCCATCTTAAGTTTGACCTAATCAAGTTTTATTTTTAAATTTTTATGGCTAAAATACATCATATATAATAGTTACTTTAAAAATATAATAGTTACATTTTTAATTTTTCATAATTAAGTTTCCTTTTGTTTTAAAAAATTTTTATTTTTTGCTATAATAAATTGATATTATAAATTAATTTTTGTGTATTATATTAAATGAACTTGTCTAGCCAAAATAAAAGAGTGGAAGTTAACATTTTGTTTTGTTATTTAATCAAAAAGATAATGATTCGTTTGAATAACTTAAATAAGTAAATAATATTATGGGTGAGGAAATGATCGGTTTGGTTCAACCCAGTCGAACTGAACCAAGACGAAAAATGTAAATCAAAATTTTTGAAAATGAACCAAATCAAATCAACTCGGTCCAGCCCGTTCAATTATTTCCTGCCAAATAAGTTCAATTTTAATTTTAAGTGAGTCGAACCAGTTCAAAAATTGATGAAATCAATAATCAAATTTCCTTTCAATTTTTATGTGATTTTGCACCCTCCTAATCAATAAGAGTTCCCAAAAAAAGAAAAGAAAGTAAGAGAAATAACAAATTTTATTAAAACATTGTAATTTTGAAAAAGAAACATCTGTATTTTTACCTAGTCTTTTACGACCAAAAACAAGAAAAAGTTTTTTGAGTAATTGTTCTATTATCAATGTTAGCACAAGAAGAAAGCCGAGAGAACAATCTCAACCGTCCATTTTATTAATATTTTAATTTATTTCGCATCAGATACCCACCAACCTAAGTTGGCAGTATTCTGCTGTTCTGTACAAGTTTCCTTTTCTCGTCGCCTGCCTTTATCAATGAACAGGACAAAACAATAAGAAATCTAAATATTTTGCATATTTTCCCCCACTTACATTATTATACTGTAAAAATAATTCATTAATCAATTTCAATAGTTAGCCAAATTAGTAAATTGAATCCCAAAATCATACCATAAATAAAATAAAATTTTCTAAATCCATCATAATTATATTTTTGCCATAAACGAAAAATTAAGTTTAATAAAGAAAATTATTATTATTATTATTATAGTGTTAAATTTGATTTTTATTTTTTAGCAGAGTTTTGGGCAACTTGTATATTTAGTCGATGCAGTTTTTTCTTTCCAGTCTGTTGAACGTTGACCAGAAGATCCTATTCACATGGTACTTGCAATTTCTACACAGCTATTTTTTCAAAATCATGATAATGACTTTGGGCCCCTTCAAATCTTTATAATAGAATTTACAATATATTATTAAGTGAAAACTAAATAGTTAAAAATTAATTTAAAATAAAGTTTTAAATTTAAATACTATTATTTGGGAGCCACTGACGATTTGTGGTGGTTGATAACTAAGTCAATAATTATAACTATTAGTTATGGATGAACTAATAAATATTATTCATTACCTATGAGTTGTAATTCAATTTGCTAACACAAATTGAACATGTGGAAAGAATTCTCGAATTTGATGCCCACTAAATATATTTTTACATATAAAGGCTTAAAAGCCTTAATTATAACTAAACTCCGAATCAAATTAGCAGTCTCTAATAACAGAGTTCGTATACAAATAGTTTAAAAAAAAGTATTCAATATCTTTTTTTGTTATGACAAGTTTATCAAATAATTTGATTTTTCCAGATCAAGAAAAAAAAATTTAAGATAAAATGTCTATATTATCATAAAAAGTTAATTATCAAAATTAAATAAAATATATTCAAATAAATTGTTGCTTAAAATGATTAATTTTATAATTTAGAATCATAGTACTGATTTTTAACAAATTTATAGCTAAATGCAATTTTTAATTAATCAATTTTCTGAAATGATTAGTTATTAAATTGGCCTTAAAATATATATATTTGAAATAGTTAATATATTTTGTTCATCGCACGTAATGCAGGACAGCTTTAGAAATTGCCCACCCAAGAATAAATATAACAAAAAAAAACGACACAATAAATAAATAAATGAATAAATATAAATAAATGCAATCTGATGAAAAACAATTACCAAGGCTCTTCGGCAACAACGTCAGGGCGGCTAAAGATCTTGGCAGCACTGGACCTTTTGTTGGTAGGAATAGGATGGCCGGCCGGTGTGTATGCATCGCATATCACCTACGTGCAATTATTGCCGACTAAGTTAAAAGACATTATTGCCCTTTCCTTTCTTAAATATCTTGCAATTAATATAAAACATCTTGATGAGAACGAGATTTTTGAAATGATGAAATTTACCAGGATATTGTTTCCTTTTCTGAAGGGATCCCTAAAGATTGCTTGAGGGCTTATTCAGTCAAAAGAAAAAAGAAAAAAGAAAAAATATTAGTAATTCATTTTTTTAAAATAAAAAATAAAACATGTATTTCTTGAAATAATATTACTGTAATAACAAATAAAAAATCACAGGTATAATTTAGTCACAAAGTGCCTAATTCAATTGCTGACCTTCCATATTCTGAGATAATATTTATATTATTAAATCCATTTAGGATAAAAAAATAATATTTATATTGGGATCAATATTGAAAAGAAAAAAAAAAGAATATTCCTCTATTGAGGTGCAATTCAATATTTTTTTAATGGACGGAATAATCATTACTTGAAAGTGAATCGACACGAATAATTAAAAAAAATAAGCAGGTAACTTTCATTAAAAAAAATTAATACTCCCTTTAGTAAAACGAAAGAAAAAAAATTATGAGAAAGATGGGAAACGTACTACAAAATGACTTCACTGTCATCACCAGGGGCTTGGCCTGTGCTAGAGCCATCATAGTTCCATTTAGGAAGTTTAGAAGGGTCGGTCACTGGTCCAGGAAGAGTCTGTTTAACAAATGATCAGAAAGACCAAAATTAATAACCAAAACCAAGAAAAAAGAAATTTTACTGCTAGAAGGAGAGACAAACTCACCCTTGCTTTGCTCCTCAAGTCCAAGCCAGATCCACCAATCCTAAAAAAACAAGAAACGAACAGAAAAAAGCATTAGTTTGAGCAAAAGAAAATTTAAAAAGATTAAAGTATGCCATGCCAGATGTATTCAGCTATGATCTTGTCGGTTGTCTCTGAGAGATTCAGGTTGATTAGCTCGTTAAGGAGAGACATGCTTGGCCTCCAAAGACAAAGGAACAGCAGAGAGAGAGAGAGAGAGAGAGAGAGAGAGAAAGGTTGCTGAGGAAAGGGGTTTGGTATTTGGGTGATTAAATAGAGATTATGTGGTAGCCACCTAATCTTCCAATAAACAAGGAATCAAAAATATGACGTTTGGAGAATATTCAAAGATAAAATTTAGATTCTAATATTGGAATCTGCATTGTCATTAGCAGTTGCGAAAACTAACCATCCATTTAAAAATCAAAATATTCAGTGCAGTGATAAATGATATATATATTACCTCTGTTTCATAAAACTTGTCACATTTAAAATTTCACATTTTTAAAAAAATTATTAAATTTATCTAAATTATAATAAATTATTAAATAAATTAACTATATTACTATTAATTTAATATTAATTATCTAAGAAAACTATTAAATTGAAATAATAATTACTTGTGATATACAAAAGGTAAATATAAAAAAAAATATTTATTATTCTTTAAAATCATAAATATGACAAGTATTTTGGAATAAATTATTTTTTAAATGTGATAAGTATTTATTTTGAGAGAAATACAATTTTTAAACATAGGGGCTTGTTCATTTTTGGAACTAGGAGCAAACCAGAAAAGTTGCTCAAACCAATTTAAATCAATCCAAATCCATTTAAATTTGCAGTTTTAAAAAAATTGTTGGCTTGCTTTGGTTTTATAAAATTTAATTATATAATTATGGGATTAATTTGTATTGGATAATAATCAAATAATAATTTTATACTAATTACATAAATTATATAATTATTTTATAAAAAGTTTATATGTTAAATATTCATGAAAAATAATTTATTATATATCATGTATAAATTACATGTAAGCATAGTTTTTTATAATTTTTTTTGCTTAAATCAAAATTTACATTATATTTTTATAGATTACTTATTAATATTTTATTGAATATACAATCTTTTTTATACCACATTCATAATAAATGAATAAAAAATTAATTTAAAAACTTTTAACATCTTATAATTTTTACTAATTTATTTTACATATTTAGTATAATGTTAATCTTTTTTTTTATTACTTTTTAGCTAGATGAATGAGGAAGTCTTCCTTCAAAAAAATCAAACCGTCAAACTAAATCAAACCAAACCAAATCACCACTAAAGGTTTGATTTGATTTAAAATTTTTTATGGTTTGTTTTGATTTTAATTTTTTCAAACCGCCACTTCAAGTTTGGATTGATTATTAAATCCAAATCAAACCAAATCAATCTACAAACAACATATCTGTAACCATCATTGCCAATAGTTGTTTAAAAATTTAGGGTATATTTGATTGGAAGTAAATGCAATATAATGTGATGAAAGATGTAATGCAATAAATATATATTAAAATAGAATAAAATTATCATTCCATTACTATATTGGGTCATGTAATAGAAAAAAAATTATGAAATGTAATCATCATTCCATTTTTATGTTTGATTGTAAATATGTAATGTAATTAGCATGCCATCACAATCAACATTCACCACCACAATCACCACTCCACTATATACAATTCTAAATCACACAAGTCAATAGTCTACCGCAAGTTGGTGTATAGATATTGCACAAGCCCAAGTTGCAAACCAAATTATGGAACTATTTGTTGTTAAGCTCTTTAGTGAGAATATCTACAATTTGATTATCCGAGGTCAAATAAGTAGGCTTCAAAACACATTGGATGATTTTTTTTCTTTTATAAAGTGTCTATTAATCTCTATGTACTTTGTCCGATCGTGTTGAATTGGATTTTGAGCAATACTAATGGTGGCCTTATTACCATATAACAAAGTTGAATTTTCTCCTTTAAGCATTCGTAATTCTTCTATTATCTTCCTTAGCCATAATATTTAACGGACCCCTTAAACCATAGCTCTATATTCCACTTCTACACTCAAATGAGCCACTATGGCGTGCTTTTTTACTTCCCAAGTAACTAAGTCTCCTCCAATAAATGTACAGTAACCAAAAGTTGATCTCCTATCATTTAGAGATCCAGCCCAACCAACATCAGAAAAGGCTTCAGCTTAAGGTGACCATGCTTATAAAAAAGTATACCTCTTTTAGGTGCGGACTTTGGATGTGACATCTCGACCCGGCAAAGCGATCTTAAGAGGGCGGGTAGAGCAAGGCTCCTGGCAAGCTTTTAGGATGGCAGACTAGCTAGGGTAGTGGAATGCGAGACATAAGAATGAATCGGATCATATATCGAAAAGGGGGTAACTAATCATCAGAGGTGCCTTTTGGTGGAACGGCCGGAGATTTGGAAGAAATCCAGGGTTAAACGTGCTCGTTTGATAGAATTCCAAGATGGGTGACCTCTTGAGAAGTTCCCATTTCACCTGCGAGACAAAACCTTGCGGGTCTTGCTGATCTTGTATGGGGGAGCGGGCTTGATCCAAAGCGGACAAATTCCTCTTGTGGTTAGAGTCAGGGCGTTATATTGGATATCTCAAAATACGAAAAATGGCTTCATATTAAGAACTACGAGGATCATGCATATACTGAGTTACTAGACTTATAACATATGTTATAGTAGGTATAGTATGTAAGAGATAAATCAATCTGCCAACCAATCTCTAATATTGACCCAAGTCAACTAGTTCTCCCATCTTGCTTGTAATTTATGATTAAGTTCTCCCAATGCAAGTTTCTTTTAAGAGATCCAATGTATATTTCCTTTGAGAGGGAAAGATCTATTTATCTGATCTAGCAACTTCTATACCTAGAAAGTATCTCAGACCTCTTAAGTCCTTAATCTCAAACTCATGAGCCAACAACTTCTTTAGGTAAGCAATCTCCTCTTTATCATCTCTAGTCATAACCATATCATCAACATAGAAAATTAGTAAAGTGATCTTACCATTATAGTGTCTGATAAATAAGGTATGATCAACATTACTTTGAGAATATGCAAAGGAAATCATGGACTCACTGAATCGATCGAACCATGCTCTAAATGAGTATTTCAGCCCATGCAATGCTTTCTTCAACCTATAAATCTTACCTTTGATTTTCTCATTATCAAAGCCTGGAGAATTATCCATGTATACATCTTCTTCTAGATCATCATGTAAAAAAAAATTTTTACATCCAATTAATGCAAGCCCCTGTCGAGGTTGGCTGCAAAGGATAAAAAGACTCTAATGGTTTTTTTTTTTTTTGCAACTAGAGGAAAAGTCTTTTGATAGTCCACTCCATAGGTCTGAGTAAATTCCTTTGTTACAAATCTTGCTTTGTACCTTTCGACTGTGTCACCTGCCCCATGTTTTACTAGTGAACACCCATTTGCATCCTACTAGTTTCCTCCGTAATGAAGGGGTAACAAGTTTCTAAGTTTCATTTTTTTCCAAATGAAACAAATGAAACAGACAACATAAAGGCTCTATAAGGAGATAAAGAGTCGTAATAAAAAAAATTAGGATATAGGATATTTGGTACGAGTTCTAATCTTTTTTCGAAGAGTAATGGGAAGATCAACATCATTAAATATAGAGTCAGAGTTAGAAATATTAATAGTAGAAATTGCATCAAATTTAGAATTGGGAGTTATAGAGGACTCACCACTTTGATTTTCACGAGTTGATTACAAAGTTAAAGACTAACCAGGTTTATCATAATGATGGCATTAACTTTCTCTCTTCGATTGTAAATTTTTAAATCTGGCCTATTAAGTCTATAATTTTTAAGTTCTCACTCATCACTAGTATTTATAGTCATAAATTTTTTAGGAATTGATGCAAACATATTAGGTAAAGGAGGCTGCTCTTCTATCTTAATCTCCCCCTGAAGAGGAGCTGGGGAGAAATTAGATTTAGACTTTCTAAAGGTCACATCCACACTCACAAAGTATTTTCTAAATGGGGGATGATAACAATTATACCTCTTTTGAGTGGCAGAGTAATTAACAATCACATGTTTCAGAGCTCTAGGTTCCAACTTGCCTTGATGCATGTGATGAATAAAATAAACACAACTAAATACTTTGGGAGGAACAATGTATGAGGTATTTCCCTATAATGGAGCTATATGGCTTTCGAAATTGAGTCCCTTAAGAGGCATCCTATTAATAAGTTGCAGAGAGCACTGCATCTCCCTAATAAGTCTTGGGAACATTTATGGTGAATAAAAGGGATCTAGCTACCTCAAGTAAATGCCTATTTTTTCTTTCAGATATCCCAGTTTGAGCACTAGTATTCATATAACTAGTTTAATATATGATTCATTAGAGTCTAAATAAGCCTGAAACATATTATTCATATCTATAGTTCAATTATCAATTCTCAAAATTTTTAAGTATATGTGAGCCCTCATATGAACATATTAAGTAATGTAATTAATGGGTTTCATTATGAAATCATGATTTGAAATTCTTATGATTTTAATTAGTAAGTATTATTCTTATTGTATGATAAAATGTAACATGATTTTTATATGAATATAAGAGCTATTGAAATGGTAATTTAATTTATTTTTAATTATTTAAAAGATAATTAGATGTTTAAATGGAAGTATTTTATGGTTGTTTTCATGATTTTAAGACCATATATTTTATATGATTTAAGTTTTAAGTATGTTATCCCTTATATATTTGGAAGTGAGGTTTATGTCTTTAATTGACATTTTTATATGATTGATTTATTAAGATTTCATACTTATGTATTTTCTCATATTTTATGTTTTAAGAATGTTGCTTTTGTTTAATTAAAGAAAAGTTATATGTTTTTAAATGAGTATTTTATATGTTTGATATTTTATCATTTTATAATATATTTTTCTTATAATTTATGATTTAAGGAATATTTTTGTATGATATATGATTTCCTACCTAAGTATTTTTATAAGTTTAATGATTTAAGAATATTGCTTACGCGATATTAGTCGTTTTATATGTTTATGAGCACCACTGAGTTATATACTCAGCGCGTTAATTTTTATCACGTGTAGGTTAATGACAGTGGATACTGTTTGACAATCCAGGGTGTAGCATCAGAGTTGAAGGACATTCTTGGTAGTAGTAGATTTTGGTTTATGAAATTAAGAGTATATGACATGTATAATTATAACTTAAGAGAATATATTAATTGGGTAATGTAAATTATGTGTTATGTGAGTTTAATGTTTAATTAATTAAGCTTATTTAAGGAGTTATGTGTCACGACCCGTTTCCATGGGCCGGACCGGCACTAGGACCTAGGTAAGCTTAAGGCCCCCGAGGCCCGTAGTAAGCCTAATCTCTGATTTCAACACCACAATTATATGAAAATATTCTACAAGTTGGCCCATTATATTT
>CANUEX010180772.1:0-17004 GCA_948099535.1 Jatropha multifida | reverse complement strand
CCAAATCCTTAATCTCAAACTCCTTGGCTAACAAATTTCTCAAATGAGTCATTTCTTCTTTATTATTCCCTGTCACCACTATATCATCAACATAAACAATAAGTAACGTGATCTTACCTGCATGATGTTTAATGAACAAGGTATGATCAACATCACTCTGAATGTATCCAAAAGAAAGCATGACTCTACTAAACCTTTCAAACCATGCTCTTGGTGACTGTTTCAGCTCATATAATAACTTCTTCAACTTGCACACTTTTCCTATAGTCTTGTCATCAACAAATCATGGAGGGATCTCCATATACACCTCTTCTCTCAAATCTCCATCTAGAAAAGTGTTTTTAACATCAAATTGATGTAGTTCCCAGTCAAGGTTGGTTGAACAAGACAATAAGATTCTGATAGTGTTCATCTTTGCTACGGGGGCAAATGTTTCTTGGTAATCAACTCCATAGGTCTGACTGAATCCTCTAGCAACCAATCTAGCCTTGTACCTCTCAATTGAACCATCTGCCCTATGTTTAACCGTGAACACCCATTTACATCCAACTGGTTTCTTCCCTGGTGGTGAAATTACAAGATCCCATGTCTCGTTTTTTGCCAAAGCTCTCATCTCCTCAATTATTGCAGCCTTCCATTTTGAGTCCTGTAATGCCTCTCGCCAATCTTGCAGTATAGAAACAGAAGAAACAGACAAAACAAATGCTCTATAGGAAGGGGACATAGCATTATAGGAGATAAAATGGGAGATGGGATGTTTGGTGCATGTTTTAACTCCTTTTCTAAGAGCGATAAGAATATCAAGGTCATTGTCAGAAGGGCTAGAATCAAAATTAGAATCAGAATCAGAATCAACAGGGATTAAAGAAGACTCACCAGGTTCTTGTGCTTCTGTATTTTCAGAGACTGAAATTGGAGAGGACGGTTGATCAGAGGTCTCATGCTTGACTGTTGCATCTGTATTAGTCCGTCAAGTGTAGTTTTTCAAATCAGGTCTATCCAATCTTTTTAGAGTTTTGGGTGCTTGGTTTCTCTTATTGTCTATTTCTATTGGAATCTCCCCCTGAAAAGGAATGTCATCTATTACCTTTTCCTTCTGATATTTCTCCCCCTAAAGAGGTGACTGAACAGAAAAATAAGGCTCAAACTCTCTAAAGGTAACATCCATACTCACAAAATATTTTCTAAGAGGAGGATAATAACACTTGTATCCTTTTTGAGTAATAGAGTAACCAACAAACACACACTTCAAGGCTCTAAGATCTAATTTGCTTAGACCATTCTGATGAACAAAACAAACACAACCAAAAACTTTAGGAGGCACAATATAAGAATTTTTTTCCTTGAAGAACCTCTAATAGAGTTTTAAAATTCAAACTACAAAGAGACATACGATTGATAAGGTCAGCAGCAGTTAAAATAGCATCCCCCCAATATGGTTTGGAAAGATTCATAGTGAACATAAGTGACCTAGCTACTTTCAATAAATGCCTATTTTTCCTTTCAGCTACTCCATTTTGAGTACTAGTATTGACACAACTAGTTTGATGTATGATACCATTAGAATCTAAATAGGTATGAAAAATTGTATTCATGTATTCAGTACCATTATTAGTTCTTAGAATTTTAATATGCGTATCAAACTGAGTGCAAATCATTTTATGAAAGTTCTAAAAACAAGAAAAAACTTCACTTTTTGTTTTCATCAAATAAGCCCAAGTCAATCTAGTGCAATAATCAATAAAGGTCACAAACCATTTATATTCAGAAAGAGAAACAGTTTTAGAAGGACCCCATACATCAGAGTGAATGGTAGCAAAAGGAACCAAACTTTTATTATTAAGTAGAGGATAAGAATGCCTTGTGTGTTTGCAAGTTCACACGCATCACATACTAAAGAATCCAAATCACACTTAGTAATTAAAGTGGGAAACAAACGTCCTAAAATAGAAAAAGAGGGATGACCTAATCTCCTATGCCATTGAACAACTTCATGAGAAGGATTTCTAGAAGTTCCTAACAAAGCTTGACTGGTACTTGAATTTGAAAACCGACAAATGTCATCCAACAGATACAGTCTATTGCGCAAGCTACCGCTGCCAATCGTTCTTTCCGTGTTCAGTTCCTGAAAAACACAATGAGTATGGTAAAAGGTTACTTTGCAATTAAGCGCTTTCATGATTAAGTTAACAGATAATAAATTAATGGGAAATCAAGGAACATGGAGAATGGGAGAGAGTTTAATATTGGATGTACAGTCAATAGAACTTGTGCCAGAAATAGGTAAAAAAGAGCCATCCGCAATATGGATTTTTTCGGTGCCTTGATACTTAGAATATGTGAGGAAATGGTTTATAGAGCATGTTGTATGTTTATTTTCTCCTGAATCTATCACCCAAGAGGGTTTTGCAATTTTCGCAAGAGAGGTAAGAAAAGCATTACCTGAATTAACAAAATTAGAAGCTGCAACAGATGAGGAAGATTCAAGCTGTGACAACAACCATTTCAAGGACTTAATTTCTCGATCAGAAAAGCTACCAGCAGTAGATGGTTTCTCAGACAAAGCTCCACTATCAGATACGTGTGCTTGTGGTCTAGACGAACTGACTCGCTTCCCTCCGTGCCCTCTAGTTGGGCATCCATTTAACTTCTAGCAAAACTCCTTAGTATGTCGATTCTTCCCACAACAGTCACAAAACAAATGATCTCTATCTGAAGAACCTCCCTTTGCAGCCTGTATTTGTTCTTTTGCTGAATTTGCAATCAACCCCGCTTTATCCAATGTAGATCTGTAAACCATGGCACTCCTCCTAGTTTCCTCTTGCTGTACAAATGAGTATGCCTGTCGCAAGGATGGAAAAGGATCCGTCCAAAAACCTGGACTCGAATATGATCATACTCATTATTTAGGCCAGCTAAAAAATCATACACTCGTTCGACCTCAATCAACTTCTTAACTTGAGTCGCATCATCAGCACATTTTGCTTGAAACTCTAGATAATAGTCCAGTTCCTGCCATAACCCACTAAGTTCAGCAAAATATTGGGCGATAGTCAGATCTCCCTGCTTGGTTTCATGGACTTTTTGTCGCAGTTCATACCTTTGAGCATAGTTTCCAGCTTGCGAATAAGTCTGTGAAACAGCATCCCATATTTTCTTAGTTGTATCAAGCAGTAAATATCCCCGTGAAATAGAAGGCTGTATAGAATTTATTAGCCAAGACATAATAAGGGAGTTTTTTGATTTCCACTTATTACAACCTGGATCTGTAGAAACTGGTTTTGGCGCTCCACCATCAAGATATCCCTGCAAACCTCTAGCCTCAATAAATAGCAAACAAGAACGAGACCACGCCAAGTAATTCGTGCCATCTAACTTTACTAGGCTAATCTGAAGTGAAGGATTCTTCGAATGAAAAATCACGTCTACCTTTTTTCCGTCACCCATTACTTTCAATCTAAATAATTCAATAGCCGATTCAAAGGAAATTGCAGAACCAGAAAAACGAAGGCACAGCGGTAGTGAAAAAACACAGACACGGTAGAATGTAGACACGACAGTAGTGGGAACTACAAAGAAACTACCACAAAAAATAAAAAATTGGATTGAATGTCTAGTGGGTCAAGATCGCAGCACCAAAACGAAGCCACTGGAGCAAGATTCGTCGGCAGAGGTTACCGGAAAACTGTCGTACGCACCGGCACGTGAGGAAAGGCTAGAACCTTCTGGCTGCGCGTGTGCACACGCGCGTGACCGGACGGTGACGGGGTCGAGGGGGAATGGCTGATCAGCGGCTGCTCCTCCTTCTAAGTTGGGTAGTGAAGTTCAACTACCTCCCCTGGCGGCGGCGCTTACAACTCAGCCTTGTTGCCAAAAAACCCTAGGCCGGAAAAACGCGGCTGGGCTCTAATACCATGAAGTTTTTTTGAAGGAAAGGAGTTTATTGTGTTATTCTTATTTTCTCTATACAATTTCTATTCTATATATACACAAAGAATGATTCTAACATGGTAACAATCAAAATAAGAAAAAAACCTAAATTAGGAAAGATAATATTCTATAAATCTCTACATTATGGTTCTTAAGGATTATATGCATTTTCTTTAATAAATATTCAGCAAAACAAATTGCCTACTTTATTATTAAGTAATGTGGTTCTTTATTATCTTTGGTTTTTTCTGTTTCATCATTTTTTCAGCAGTCAACCTTAGATTGTACATACATAAATAATTACACACTTGCCTATTATTTTCTTGTCTTGTGATTTGTTTCATGCTGAATTCTGATGAAGGTTTGTGGATTGTGCTTTTGCAGCCCGCAAACCTTGGTTCGTGCTATAAGGTATGTTGCTGAAAAATTACTCAGGTCTCTATTTGTTGCATGTATAATAGGCAACTACGTACCTGGAGAAACATTCCTTTTCTTCTTTTTTTTCTTTTCTTTTTTGGGTTTTACATATTGTGATCCATGGCACACCAAGGGATGCATGCAGTTAGAGAAAGCATTCCACCATTACTACTGTCACTATATAATAAGAATTAATTTATTTTGTTTATTCAAAATTTCTCTTCTGCATTTTATTTTAAATTATAATTTTCTACATAAAATTTTTATAAAAATTTTCTGGTTCTGTTTTTTTTGGATGTGGTTATTAATTCAATAGGTCTATCTTTCTTCCTTTTTTTTTTTTTTTTGTAAACTCTATAACATTAACTTGATAAATTGTAAATAAAAGTGACTACATGTAAAAGTTAAATTTTAAGTTTTAACATTTTTGAAAATCTACTACATGCATATTCATCTTAATTATACCCTCCAAAAAACAGGGAAAGAGAGGAAGAATTTAACTGATCAATTTTACTGTTTTTCACTCTAGAGTTGTTGAAATGCAAGAGATTCTTGATGAACTAGTTGCTGAGGAGGCAGCTGAGGCTGAGGGAGAGGGTGCAATGGCAACAACTGCAAATCTTCGTAGATCTGCCAAGTAACTATCCTTTTTCTATATCCGTTTATGTCCTTGCTTTATACCTTGTTTCAATTGCCTTTTCTTATTACTGAATGTATTTTATTTTATATTATCCTTTTCCATTTTTGAGCTGTATCAACTTTGTTTTATGAAGCAGACATCACTATGTACTAGTTAACTGTTTCCTAATCGACTGCCGAAAATCCACTTCTTCAATCGCTTCTTCTGAAAACCTTACACGACAGAAGTTAAAGGTTAAAGGAAAGGGTTACAAGGATAAATGTTATGATCAAATTAGGAAGGCAGTTGAAGGGCGCTTCAACAGGCTACTAACAGAGGTGCTTTTTTCTTCATGAATAAAAGCTCATTTGACTCTTGAACTCATTTAGATGGATTAAAAAAGTCAGATTTGAAGCTAATTTAACCCCAAAATTTTTTTAGAATGATTAAAAAGATTAGAGTTAACTTTCTGGGCCAATTCAACCCATGATTCTTCACTATGCTTGCAATGTGAGAATCCTTATATAGACATCTATTAAAATTATAATTGAAATTGGGGATAAATCATACCAACGGTCACTTAAATTTTCACTTAATTTTATAAGGTGACAGAGATTTAATTTGTCATTTTAGTCATTTAACTTTTATTTTTATTTAAATGGGAGGTTACTCACCAAAATTCGGTCATAAAAAGTTCTAACGCGATACTAAATATAAAATCTTTCATGTACTAAAAGTAAAATATTTAATAGTGAAAAGATATATATTATTTTCTACTACATTAATTTGGAATCTGTCTACTAATTTAAAGGGTAAATTATATCAGTGGTTAGTTTTATTTAGGTCACAAAATTTTAATGTCATTTTTTAGTCACTCAACTTTAATTTTTGTTTCAATGAGAGGTCACTTACCGGAATCCGTTAATTGGAACAATATTATGACACTAAAAACTACATGTATCACAAAAAAAATTCATGATTACAAAGGGATATAAAAAAGAAAAGGAAAAATGGCACAAAATATAAATAATAGAGTGAATTTTTTTATCTTTTATTTTATTTAAAACTTGGTTCATGTAAATGTCACTATTTGTTAAATAAATTAACAGGCAGATTTCAAATTAATGTATTAGGAGAAAATATGAATTTTTATTATAAAATATTTTCTTTTCTAGTGCGATGTCAGTATTTTCGATGATAGTGTTCCAGTAAGTGACCTATTGAAACAAACTTCAAAAAGTTTAGTGACTAAAAAATTACAAATTAAAGTTTAGTGACCTTATAAAATTAAATGTAAATTTAGGTGACAATTAGTATAATTTACTCATAAATAATATCATTTACATGAAACAAGTTTCAAAAGAAAATATAAAAGAAAAAGATTTTCACTCTACCATTTGTATTTTATAGCATTTTTCTTCTCTTTTTAATATTCCTTTGTAATGGCAAATTTTTCATAAAATATATAATTTTTAGTCTTATATTAGCATTTCAATTTCTAGAATCAGTGACCTGTTATTGAACAAAAACTAAAAATGAGTGGTTAAAGAAATGACAAATTGAAATTTTGTGACTTTAATGAGATTAAGTGTAAAACTAGGTGACTATTAAAATGATTTACCCTGGGATTGGGCTATATAATTTATTAAAAATATTAGCATTTCAATTTCTAGAATCAATGACATGTTATTGAACAAAAACTAAAAATGAGTGGTTAAAGAAATGATGCTTCGATTGGTAGAATTATTGTAAGCAAATTCAGCTTAAGGTATGACTAGATCCCATGTCTTTGTATTGTTCCCAACAAGACATCTTAAAAGATTTCGCAGACTACTGTTTATAACTTCTGTTTGACCATTAATTTGGGGATGGCATGTACTTGAATACTTCACAACTGCTCCAAACTTCCTCCATAAAGTCCTTCAAAAGTGCCCCATAAATTTACATCTCTGTCAACATGAATTGTATGATTCTAATAACCTTGACTCCTTCAATGTATTTTAGCTCTAATAGCATGTAATGGAGAATTTCAATGTGGATTTTTTCTAAGGTAATTACAATCTATTTATACAACCTTATGTATTCTAATTGGGATATTATCTAACCAGGAAATTATGTATGCTAGCTAACTATTTACAAGTTGACTTTTTATAACAACCATGCGATGCTACTGGAAATGTGAACTATGCCATTATTTTAAACCTACAAGCCATCTTATAATTAAAGTATTTTTGTTTGGTGGCTAAAACATTTTCTTTGTTCCATTAATTTGATCTTTGATGTTTGCAGATATGAAATATTCCAACTAATGGTAAACCTGTATACTGAGAGGTTCGTTCAAATGCTTAGATTGCTTAGTGACAGGGCAAATGAACTAACCAACATTGAGATATTAAAGGTACATTTGCTAGCTTCTAGTTTGTTTTCAACGCCTTAGATTATAACTATAAGTGGGGAGCGAAAGGGGCGACTAAGTGGAGCCTTTCCCCCCCCTCTAAGAAAAAATTTTGCAAAGTATAAATTGATTAATCTTTAAATTTTCTTCTATAGGCTCTCTAAAAATTAAAATTGCACATTTCTTTTGGTTACAAACTAAAAGTATACAATTGATAACTATTATTTTACAAGTATTAAAGCCATTAAGCAAAATCTTTTTCATCAGATAAAAATAATTGGTGGTTACAAATACATTAACATAAAAGGAAAGTTAAAGTCGCAATCTCACTTCTTCCCTAATTCCTATGGGTAAAATGTGAAAGAACCAAAAAGTTAATCTTTGTCTTTTTTTTTTCCTCTCTCTTGTTCTTTACTCTGTCCCATGGCTCCCTTGTAAAAGCTCAAAAGAATTATCTTTATCATTGAAAATTTTGTTTTATTGGATTTTTGAAAACTTTATTTCAATATTTTTGAGTATGTTCATTTTATTTCTAAGTATACTGTTACAAAATAGTTCTTGCTCTTTTTTTTCCTTTTTTCTTGTTTTTAATACAAGTAATAAGCATAAGGGTGTCCACAAATTAATACAACACATCCCTTGAGAAATAAAATAAAGGAATGTCAAGCAAACCTCTGAAGAAACCAAAACAAACTTTGTGTAATGCCCCCACTATGTTATAGCTTAAGCTTAATTATAGCAACAAAATATACTTACCTAATAAGATCTTAATTATATTTTTAGGAGTAATAGTTGAAATGAAGAATACTTGAGCTATTGTCAGCCATCAACTATTGATATTGAAAAGACAAATAAAAAAAGAGAGAAAACTTGTAGCATAAATATGCCCATCTAGGCATGTGCTACATTGGCACTCAAGTGTAGCATTAAATGAGAAAGTGGTTCCATCACCTTATTGCCTAGATGTTTGAGATTATGAGCAAAAGATTCGATTTGAAGGATGGGTGTAGGTAAAGAAATTTGATCATTATCTCTCTTGTTTGGTTGGAGAGTTCAAACATAGGCTTGCCAACAAATAAGTCAATAGAGTTGGTGGACACTTTAAAGAGGAGGAATGTTGTTGTTGTATGTTTGCAAGAAAGGGGAAAAGACCATAGAGATTGGTAACACAGGGTACAATTTATGGTATTGTGGCATTGGAAACAATAAAAATAAAGTTGGGATCATTGTAGAATTTGTTGGATTCAAGGATAAATTTATTGACACAGAGAATTGGTAATAAGATTATCTTCTTAAAAGTGATGTAGGAGAAGGATTCTAAGTGAGTTACATATCTTTATGGAAAAAGATTTGAATGGGCAAGTATGTAAAAACAACGACAGCTTTGACCAAGGATTGGGGATATGGTTATGGCAAAAGGAATCAAGAAGGGAAGGATGTCCTAAAATTTGGGGTAGATTACATACCTTCACTTTGTTATTTTTCACTCACTAAACTTTGATTTTTGTTTCAATGGGAATTTACTCACTAGAATGCCGTCATTGGAAATACTGATATGATACTGAAAATAAAATATTCCATTTTAAAAAATCATTTTTTTCTAATTCATATGGTTCTTTTTTTATTGGATAAGATTTATATTTTTATATACAAAAACATTTTGTGAAGTATTTAAATCTTTTTGTTTAATCAATTTCATGAAGCGAAAATATTTGTTTTTAATCATTCACTATGAAAGAATAAATAGTTGACATAAAAGGTGTATCTAATTTGACTTCACTAATAAGATTTTTAACTAAAACAAATAACATTATTGCATATTTTGGCTTTAGTTACTTTATATTATATTTTTAACTTATTACCATCGGTTGTATGTAACCAATCTTTTGTATTTTCATAACATAAGTTAGGGTAAGCTTTCTTGCATACAAATTTATATGCACTATAGTGAACCAATGCAGTTGTTGCTGAATTGAAATTACAATTAATTATTATTTTAACTATGCCCTTTCTTTGATAATTTATCTTAGATATAACATTAATAAATTCATCATAATACAAAATATTATACTTAATTAGTAATATATATAATATTATACTTATACGTAATAATATTATAACAAGTAATTCTAATAACATCAAAATTATAATTTATCTAATAACTAGTAATGTTTTTAATTATAAATTAATTATTAAAAAATAAGTTCGAGCTTGAGCTCTTAATGAGCATCAACTCGAGCTCTTTATCAAGCCTGAATCTGACCTCTTATCAAGAGCTTGGCTCATTTATATCAGCTTTAAATAAATCTCTCTTGAGTTTAAGTAATTTTTAAACAAAACTGAGCTTGGGTTTTTTCAACATTAACAACCAAGCTTGAACATTTAGAAGTTCGGTTTAGCTTGGTTGTCTAGGCTTTCCTTTTCAAGAGGGAGATATTATGGATGAAGTTGTAATCCATAGGATTAAAGTAGGATGAACGGTATAGAGGGATGATACATGTGTGTTATTTGATAAAAAAAATATCTAATAAAGTGAATGACATGTTTTGCACGATAGAGGTGAGACTTGTAGTTGTATATGGGATCGAGTGTTGTAGTTATATGGATGTAAGACAAATAGTTACATAAGATTGGATAAGATTAGAAATGATCATATTTAAAAAGGTGCAAATAGCACAAGTTAGGGATAAAATGAGAGGATTTGAGATGGTTTGGTCATGTATTCCAGTTTTTAAGTATGATAAATTTGTGTTGGAGGGTGCTAAATGGGAAAGAGATAGACCTAAAACCATATGGAGGGAAGTTGTCACGAAAGATATACTATTTCTTGACCTTAGTGCAAATTTATCAATGAATGAAGTAGAATGGAGAGAAAGGGCTTATAAAGCCGCTCCAACTAGTTTGGAAATAAGGCTTAGTTGTCGTATTTGCATATTGATGATTTGATTTTTTTTTTCCGAACACTCCAAGTGTTTGCTAAGAAGCCCAAGCACATTGTGGGTTTATGTTTTTGTTTTAGAAGATCGTTTGATTATGTCTTGTTGCCAAAATGCTTCATTTTTTGAAATGAACTTATAGAATTAGTAGTCTAGATTTATTCTTTTTTATAATATTTAATTTTTTGGTTGTGCATTAGTTTTCTATGAAGTTCTCCTATATAGTACGTGATTTGCAATCACAGATGGATTTGCAATGTATTAATGATCTCCTAATTTCTTTTGTCATTATTCTTTGATTAGTACCATATATAATCCTGCTTCTAAGACTCTGTCACCAGTATTTATGAGGTCAATATAGGCACCTTTACTATTTAGAGTTGGTGGAGTGATCAACAAAACTCTATAAGAAAAATGTGTTAGATGTTAGCTCTGTCAATGAATTGCAAAGGGAACTAAAGTTTACATATTTGTATTACGCAACAAGTTGAAAAAATAATTTGATAATATTAACTTTGAAGTCCTCTATGCAGAATGAACATGCTAAATAATTTTCTCTATGATATGGACCATAAGTAGTTTATGACTTTGATTGTCTTACGACAAGGTAACTAGCTGGGTGGTTGAATACCAAAATAATCTGATTGGGCTTGGTGTGGATGAGTTACTGGCTCAAGTTTGTTCAGAGAGTGGTGCAATGGATCCCCTCATGAACTCATATGTTGAGAGAATGAAAGCTACAACAAAGGTAATAATATTATATCTTGATAGTCAATTGCGTTGTCTTTTGAACATGTATATCATTAAGCATAGACTCCTCCTTCTCACTATTATTTTGCCAACACTACTATAGAAATGGTACATGAATATCCTGGAAGCTGATAAAGTTCAACCACCAAAGGAAACAAAGGATGGAAAGCTGTACACTCCAGATGCTGTTGATTTATTCAGAATTCTGGAGGAGCAAGTTCAAATTGTTAGGGATAACAATTCTGACATCATGCTATACAGGATTTCTATGGCTATTATTCAGGCAAGCACAGATGAATTTTTTATAAATAATCATTCGTTTTATTTGGACAGATTTTCAAACTTTTGTATCATTGACACCACGTTGGAGTATACTCTTTCTATGTTTACATTTTAGAATTGCTACATCCACTAGAAAGATAGATTAAAACATTTTTATTAAATTTGTACTATGTCGTATGTATTAAGATCACTGATCTATGCCTGCATCATAGTTTTTTTTACTTCACCTAATTTTCTTGTTTTTATTTTCACCATTTTTCTTTCTTTAGGTGATGATAGATTTTCAAGCAGCTGAAAGGAAAAAGGTTTGAGGAACCTGCTTCTGATATTGGTTTGGAACCTTTATGTGCAATGGTTTGTGGAACTTTTCTAGTTATATTATTTTGGGCAAGTATTTTTGGTTTCAATGCAGATTTTTAATCTACCATATGTTTCCATTATAAATATCATATAGATAAACAACAATCTACGATGTTATGACCTTGCAATGGAGCTTAGTAACAACACCATTGAATCTCTTCCACAAAACAATGCTGAGCAGGTTATGCTCCACTTTTTCCCCTACTCTCTTTTGTTTTTATTCAATATATTATCTACTTCCTTTTAGGTAAATATGATTATAGAAATGAATGCTTTGTTTGGTTTTGGGGAAGGAAATTGGAGAGGATGCTAAAATTTAAAGGGATGAGAGGTGAGGAAGACATGGGAAAGGGCATCATTCCCTCCTGGTTGTTATGATAGATAAAGAAAGTGATGCAATTGTTATGTTATGGTTTTGATTAGGCTCTTTGAATATAAAATTTGTTAGGTACCTGCTTTTTTATTGTATTTTTCTTTTTTATTTGAAGTAATTAAAACAGTGCTGTCTATGTTGTCATTGGCGTATACTATTCACACTGCTGCAGTAGTAATCAAGTTTGAGGATTTGGCTTTTGGCTTCCTCATCTAGGGTTTGATATCAATGCTGTAATTTAGGGTTAAGGTTTTGGAATCCGATTATTGAAGTAGACCACACCTGAAGTAATTAGGAAGCCACTGTTCTTTTCTAGGGCTCAAGCATCTTCTATGAATAGTTGAGTATAACTGTTTGACTTGTGTGATCATAGAATATCTTGGAGAATTAATTTTTGAGGATCTATTTGATTTGTTTGTATTTTCTTTTTATGTAAAATTACCTACCTAGATATAGGTTTGTATATATATTAAATTAGGTTTACTTAATTCTTCTAATTATCATAAAATAAAGAACATACAGTTTTCTCTATCTGTTATGCTTTATCAACATGGTATTAGAGCAGGTTACACTCAAGCAAGAGTACCTAGGCTTCAAGTTTAAAGGTTCTCTTAAAGCCCTCTAGTTCACTGCCCAAATCTTCAAGCTTATTGGTAGCCGACAAGTCATAGGCTAAAACCCTGTCACTAGAAGCCATCTCCACTTGCTTCACACACCTCAGGAAGGTCGGGCCTCCCGACTCATGCACCGACACATGACATCACTTGCTGACCGCCTTTCTTGCTGGTGCTTATACTGGCTGGCTTGCCTTGGTCTGGGGACCCAACCAGCCATCCATCCTTGACTGAATAGTAGCCTAAAACTCCATTTTTTTTGTACTTAGTTGGTGAGTGGCTAAGTTGAATTGCTAAGTTGTTAGGCTTTCCTTACTAGAAAATCAAAATGATTGATGATAGAGTTATTAAAATCGGTGGATGGGTGACAATCCGTCTCCTCAAATTAGTCCTGTAAAACTAGATGGAACAAACTATGTTGCATGGTCAAGATCTTGTCTTTTATTTCTCAATGCTTTGGGACTATCAAAAATGGAATTCTAAAAATGGGCCAACTAATCCGAATTCGTGCTGGGTAGGCCCACGAAAAGGGTAAAGTGATCTATCATCTAAGGTTCAAACTCGAGATCTCTAATTAAGAAAGAAGAGATCTCTGTCATCTCATCTCATTCTTTGGTGGTTGTAATATCTCTGGTTATTAATTCTATGCAACCTCTGATTTCTAATGGGTATTTGAAGTTTTTGAAGAAATAAGGTTTATTATTCTGTATTCACTTTCTATATACAATTTCCATCCGATATATATACACAAAATCTAGTTTTAATATGGTAGTAATCTAAAGTAGGAAAAAAACCTAAACTAGGAAATAAAATAATTACAAAATTTGAACACTCCCCTCAAGTTGGTGCAAAGATATTACACATGCCCAACTTGCAAATCAAAGGATGAAACAATTTGCTACTCAAGCCCTTCGTGAAAACATCAGCCAGTTGTTCCTTTGAAGTAACATAGAAAACTTTAATGGAACCTTCAACTATCTTTTCTTTTATAAAGTGACGATCAATCTCTATGTGCTTAGTTCGATCATGCTGGACTGGATTGTTCACTATTCTGATGAATGCTTTATTATCACAAAGCAAGGATGTATCTGTTGTTTCAAACAATTTTAATTCTTTCATCACTCTACGCAACCATAGAAGTTCACAAATTCCTTGTGCTATAGCTCTATACTCGACTTCTGCACTGGACCTAGTAACCACAGTCTGTTTCTTGCTTCTCCATGTGACCAAGTTTCCACCAAGAAAAACACAGTAACCTGAAGTCGATTTTTATCATCAAGGGAACCAGCCCAATCTGCATCCGTGTAGCCTTTTATTTTCAAATGGCCATGTTTGAAAAATAACAACCCTCTACCTAGAGTTGATTTCAAATATCTCAAAATTCGATGCACAGCTTCTAAGTGAGATTCTCGAGGGTCATGCATGTACTGACTTACTAGACTAACAGCATAGGCAATATCTGGTTTAGTATGAGAAAGATAAATCAGTCTCCCAACCAATCTCTGATATCTGCCTACATCAACTGGACTTCCCACTCCAATTTGAAGCTTGTGATTAGCTTCAATGGGTGATTCTGCCGGCTTACATCCCAACATCTCAGTTTCTTTAAGGAGATCAATAATACATTTTCTTTGAGAGATAAAAATTCCTTTTTCGGATCTAGCAACTTCAATTCCAAGAAAGTATCTCTAATTTTCTAAATCCTTAATCTCAAACTCCCTGGCTAACAAATCTTTCAAGTGAGTCATTTATATCATCAACATAAACAATAAGCAACGTGATTTTACCTGCATGATGTTTAATGAACAAGGTATAATTAGCATCACTTTGAATATACGCAAAAGAAAGCATGGCTTTACTAAACCTTTCAAACCATGCTCTTGCTGACTGTTTCAACCCATATAATGACTGCTTCAGCTTGCACACTTCCCCATAGTCCTGTCAACAACAAATCCTGGAGGAATCTCTATATGCACCTCTTCTTTCAAATTACCATGTAGAAAGGCGTTTTTAACATCAAATTGATGTAGCTCCCAGTCAAGGTTAGCTGCACAAGATAATAAAATTCTGATAATGTTCATCTTAGCTACAGGGGCAAATGTTTCCTGGTAATCAACTCCATAGGTCTGACTGAATCCTCTAGCTACCAATCTAGCCTTATACCTCTCAATTGAACCATCTACCCTATGTTTAACCGTGAACATCCATTTACATCCAACTGGTTTCTTCCCTGGTGGTGAAATTACAAGATCCCATGTCTCATTTTTTACCAAAGCTCTCATCTCCTCAACCATTGCAGCCTTCCATTTTGGGTCTTGTAATGCCTCTCGCCAATCCTAGGTATAAAAACAGAAGAAACAGACAAAACAAAAGCTCTATAGGAGGGAGACAGAGCATTATAGGAGATAAAATGGGAAATGGGATGTCTAGTGCATGTTCTAACTCCTTTTCTAAAGGCAATAGGAATATCAAGGTCATTGTCAGAAGGGCCAGAATCAAGATTAGAATCAGAATCAATAGGAATTAAAGAAGACTCACCAAGTTCTTGTTCATCTGTATTTTCAAAAACTGAAACTGGAGAGGACGGTTGATTAGAGGTCTCATGCTCAACGATTGCATCTGTACTAGTCCGCCAAGTGTAAGTTTTCAAATCAGGTCTATTCCTAGAGTTTTGGGTGGTTGGTCTCTCTCATTATTTATTTCTATTAGAATCTCCCCCTAGAAAGGAATGTCATCTATCACCTCTTTCTTCTGATATTTCTCCCCCTGAAGAGGTGACTGGGCAGAAAAATAAGGCTCAAATTCTTTAAAAGTAACATCCATACTTGCAAAATATTTCCTAAGAGGAGGATAATAACACTTGTATCATTTTTGAGTAGTAGAGTAACCAACAGATACACACTTCAAGGCTCTAGCATCTAATTTGCTTGGACCATTCTGATGAACAAAACAAACACAACCAAAGATTTTGGGAGACACAATATAAGAATTTTTTTGCTTGAAGAACCTCTAATGGAGTTTTAAAATTCAAAGTACGAAAAGGCATACGATTGAGAAGGTAAGCAGCAGTTAAAATAGCATCCCCCAATATGGTTTGGAAAGATTCATAATGAACATAAGTGACCTAGCTACTTTCAATAAATGTCTATTTTTCCTTTCAGCTACTCCATTTTGAGCACTAGTATTGACACAACTAGTTTGATGTATGATACCATTAGAATCTAAATAGGTATGAAAAACTGCATTCGTGTATTCAGTAACATTATCAGTTCTTAGGATTTTAACATGCGCATCAAACTGGGTGCAAATCATTTTATGAAAGTTCTGAAAACACGAAAAAACTTCACTTTTTGTTTTCATCAAATAAACCCAAGTCAATCTAGAGAAATAATTTTAGTAGGACCCCATACATCAGAGTGAATATTAGCAAAAGGAACTAAACTTTTATTATTTATTGGAGGATAAGAATGTCTAATGTGTTTGGTAAGTTCACAAGAATCACATACTAAAGAATCCAAATCACACTTAGTAACTAATGTGGAAAACAAACGTCCTAAAATAGAAAAAGAGAGATGGCCTAATCTCTTATGCCATTCAACAACGTCATGAGAAGGATTTCTAGAAGTTCCTAACAAAGCTTTACTGGTACCCAAATTTGAAAACCGACAAACGTCATCCAACAGATACAGCCCATTGCGCAAGCTACCACTGCCAATCGTTCCCTCCGTGTTCAGTTCCTGAAAAATACAACTAGTAGGATAAAAGGTTACTTTACAATTAAGCACTTTCATGATTAAGCTAACAAACAACAAATTAATGGGAAATCGAGGAACTTGAAAAACAGAAGAGAGTTTAATATTGGAAGTACAGTTAATAGAACCTGTGCCAAAAATTGGTACAAAAGAGCCATCTGCAATACGAATTTTTTCTATGCCTTAGTACTTAGAATATGTGAGGAAATGGTTTATAGAGCCTGTTAGAATCTTGTAATTATTGGGGTAGATTGTGTATATATTAGAAGGATACTAGGAGATTATTAGGAGATATTAGGAGATTATTTTTTTACCTCTTTTGTTAGTTCGAACGATTAGTTAGCAGATATCCTTATAAAATCTCTTAAAGGTCCTCATATTGAATACATTTGTAACAAGTTATGAGCATATGACATGTACGCTCCAGCTTGAGGCGGAGTGTTAAAATCTTGTAATTATTGGGGTAGATTGTGCATATATTAGAAGGATACTAGGAGATTATTAGGAGATATTAGGAGATTATTTTCCTTTTTTGAACTATTTTCTGTGTATTATATATACCTTAAACCGTATATG